>JAODKC010000082.1:4930033-4958935 GCA_026777985.1 Mormyrops attenuatus | reverse complement strand
ATCCATACCATACCATACCATCTTTATTTATATCCCAGCTTCCACTTGGTTCTCTGGTGGAACTTGTGGGGAACCAACTTCCACACAAACCAGCCACTATAGAACCTTTTTAAATGGTAAAAAAACATTCTCTAGTGTACAGTTGCTGGCTGAAATATACCATGCCAAATATACCTGAGAGTTTTTGGAAACATATTTATAAGAGTCTGCTTTGGGAGTTTGTTTGGCTGCAGGTGTAAATGTATTTAAAATGGCTGTGTCTACCACTGACACACCATGAGTATGTAGGCTAAAGATGGCCAATTCCTCTTTGGTGGAAGGCTGTTTGAAGTAGGTCAAAGTGTAGTCAACTCAGATCTTCTTGTTTTTCTTCTTTAGAACCGCCCCCCCTCCCCCCACCCTTTTCCACGATATGAGTGGCACACATACCGAAGAGGCTTCAGGTCAGGCCGTATAGACCCCAGATAGGTTCCAGATGAGACATTTTTGCAGTGTGTGTTTTCATGCAAACCGACTTGTGATTGGAGCAACGTGACTGGACTTCTGTCATCCGACACCTTTAATTCTGGAGTTTTATCTTACCAAAGTGTGCATGTTTTCAAATAATGGGTTGCCTCACTCCCTAAAAAAATGAAATTATTGTATGAGGTATTGATCTTTTTTAAGTGCTGAGAAGTGTTTCAGTTATTCACTTGGAGCAGCTTATCATCGAAGCATTAATGAAAATAGACACACTGGAAGGGAACAGGGCATTTATTCATAACAAACCCTCAATGACCATTTAGGTTGCCTTGTATTTGTATTTGTATTTGAAAAAGTATTTAATGAAGGTAGCAAGGTCTACAGGCAGAATGAGTCTCATATGTGGTGCATGAAACACCATTGAATGTCATAATATGATTGGTGGGCATGCATCTCTGGGGGAGGGGCATTGTCCGGTGTCAAACCCCTTTCGCTTGTGATTGGTTCCCCATGTTATAGGATCCTTCTTCAGTCACACCAGGCTCCTAGGGACTTACTGAGCCATTGTGTCCCAATAGCCCGGCCTTAGCTCGGTGCCCATCTCATTTTCCCCCCAACTCTCTTTTGCTGCCCCCCTAAATAAAGTCCTTGTTCCATTCTCCAGTCTCCGAGTCACATGGATCTCTCCACTGTCCCATCCAAAGACCTTCAATCGGCCTCCCCAGGGACACGTGTGTGAGATGTCCTTGCTTGGAGGACATGTGGGAAGGGGCATGTTAAAACTCTCCTTCATTCTGTAAACCGTTTTCAGTTGTTGCATTTTTTTTTTAATGAGAAGACAACGCTGTGTTCTCCCACTTCTTACATGTGGAGCATGGAGGAGCCAGTGGTAATTAAGGATTGTTTTTCTTTCCTTTCTTTCCTTTGGTGGGAAATGTTTTGTGGTTGTGTCTTTGTGAATATTTGCTCAATGCAACAGCAGAGTAAACTGCCCAAAATTTTTATGCGGTGACTCACTTCAGAGGAGCGAAGGCTTGAGACGCAGTCCAATCTTAAATTCAAAGCACATTTTTTTTGTTAAGCCATTAGAGGATTTAGTTAAATTAGAAAAATATAATGCACATCCCGAAAGATGTAACAAATATGTTGGCTGTGTCCCTTAATGTTTAATTGCAAACTGTGACTTTAAAAACCAGCCTTGCCTTCAGTCATCTGGTGCCAACTCTTGAGTGTGACCTGTCACACACCAAAAGAGTCAGGTGGTGTCGTGTTTACGTTGCTGCACCTTGTTCTGTCAAGCCATCTCCCAGAAAACAGGGTCCACTTTGACGTGCCAGAAGTCTGCAGCAGTTAGATGTTTTCCTTCAGTCGAGGGCTATGAATTGGCAGTTAGATACCTTCCTTTTGTCGTTCCTATCAGTCCAGGTTGAGCTCTCTGAGCCTGGCGTTGTGAGGGCTAGCAATGGGATCAGACTGTTTAATGGAAACCACATACGCAGTGATTCAAAGGATGTTTAAGTTAATAAAGGGCTGAAGGAAATTTTAAAAAGAAAAAGACATAATATGATACTGCTACATTAAGGAACTACATGTCCTTCTTATCTCTACACATCTGTGTGCAGTAATGAAAATGTGCAGTGGAATGAAGAGCTTCCCCAAAGGCTTAGCCAAAGCCCTAAGCCTGTCCTCCAACCAGCCGCTAGCACTAACGTTTGATCGGCGTGTACAGTCGGGCAATACGCTCACATGTAAATAAAAGTGAGAAGCAGGTCGCTAAGCGCTAAGCGGCTCATCTGACGGAGCACACAATAAGCCGTAAAAACGCTAACGTCTAAATCAGCGGCTCCGGTCCGCTCAGGTGTACAGTAAGTCTGCCGGGTTTAGGATTACATAAGGCGATGCCTCGCATTTGCGTAAGACAGATGGTACAACGAAGAGAGATGGTGTGCTTCGAGTCTCCTACAAAACATTGTTCTTACGAGTGCAGCTCTATTTGTTTTGCTTCTGCTGATGGCGCACGATCTTAAGGAGGAACATATTTGGGCCGAATTAATCTTCATTTTGAAAGAAATAGCAGAGTTGGAACTTTAGGTATGCCTACAAGTTTTTTTTTTTTTTAATTGTTGTAGTCCATTATAGTTAGGGCTGTTTTCTGTCTTGTTTAGTCCCGTCTGCATCAGAATAAACACTCCCCAAGTCCAACCTCAACTTCTCAGCCAAAATCCTCAAAACAAGGGGTAGAGGCTTGTTTAGCCGAAGCTGTTATTACATACCACCGTACAATTTATCGTAAAGAAACTAATCAGCATGTGATGAAAACAAAATGCATTGTTTCACGGCAAGTAAAGGAGAAACGCATTTTAATGATGCTACCATCAGATCCCTCTATTTGAAAGACACTGGCATGGTGGATATGGCTAAGATGGTCTGGCGTTTGATGTTCACGACGAGGCCGTGTTGAAGATCAGTTCACGGTGTGATCCTACGGTTGCTGAAATGTTTCATCTACTTCCTTATTTGGGCACTTTGCTGTTCGGAGGGTTTGCCACGAACGAATGGAAGGAGTCCATCCGCTCCAGGTGGAATGAGGGAACTTTTTTTTTCCCCGCAGGCAGCAGGGATGGGATTATCTAAATGTTAGCTTTGGATTTAGAGGAGCAGATTCTGTAGCCCCGTCCGCTGATGCAGAATTACACACGTCGGCCCCCAATTCCCAGCTCGTACACAAACAACGGGTTAATCGACAGGTAGTGGATGTTGTTCTGCTTAATAGGTAGCCATTACCTCAACACCCCCACCAAATCCAATAAATGGACTCTTCCAAAGTCATGGATGATATGACTTTGACACCCAGCATTGATAACTGCTAGAATGGCATGCTCCAATGAATATCAATGTTTTAGAAAAGACTGTATTGCAACAAAGGCAAATTATGACCATTAAAAGTGATTTTTAAACATAAGTCATCCTTTTGACATTTCAGGACAACCTAGAGGAAAATATCCATTCTGGATTTTTGATTTCTTAACCAGGCTGCCGTTTTCTGCAGTTGAATGCACCCAGATTTTATTGCACCCAGTAGGAGGGTGAACATTAAGAACACAAGTGATTACCACAGCTGAACTTGACGTATAGGGATTCGTAGCCGTGTTACATGGGAAATTGTAGCAGGATTGTGGCACTGAATGCCTGATGTGACAAGAAAAGGTGCTTAAATCAAGAGTTTGCTGTCAAAGAACAAAGGGGGAAATGGCAGCTTGTGTGCGTGTTTATTAAAGGACATTCATATGAACAATAGAAATGGCTGAATGCTCCTTTGTGATTGTGACAGTTTTTCTTGCCCGTATTTAAACCATATGCAAGGGAAAATTTTGAATACTGGGGGGGGGGATAAAAGGTAAGAAAATTGGCTGTCGAGCAATCAGTTCTTTGGGTAATTTATGTTGAGCGGAAATGCCACAATTCGCTCACAATTCGGCTTTCAACAGACATGTTTAACGCACTACGGCCTTAATTAGCATGATATGGCTAATGGCTTCTTACTTGTTTCTTTTTGGATTTTTCTTGCATGATGTGAAGTTTTTGGTGGCTTCTTAACATACCGTCAAGGTTTATTTATTTTATTTTTAGTTTTCCTTATGGGTCTTTGTGGTAAGTGCATGAGACCTGGAGCATTGGAGGTCTAGGTCACCCTTAAGTGATGTGGCTCCTTGAAATGGTGAAAGGTTTGTCTGTTAAATGTAACAGCCCCCACTGTCACACCTGTGGTAAAGCTGCCATATATACTGATCGTTGCCATTTAAAGCCGTTTAAGTTGTGCTACGGGGCTCCTCATTGCGACAAATGTTTTTGTCGCGTTAGTGTCATATTTTTTTAAATTCACCCGCAATGCCGTGTTACGCTGAGAGCATAGACGCCATCAGGACGATGAATGCCATCTTTGTCTTTTGCGAGGCGCATGTAGGAGCGAGTTTAGTGTATGTGAAGGGTTTTACTTTTAATGGCTGCCATGGCAACCATAACTTTTCAGAATGAAGACTGCGGGATCAGTCTGGAGGAATATAGCCAAATGAGACGTACTGCTATCTGCACTGTACATAAATGGCAGCCCAGCAAAATTTTCACAACCCCTCCCATTTTACCCCCCACCTTTACTTCATTGTCATTTGTCTGGATACAAATAATTCAACATACACATATTGGAATTTCAGATTCACTGTGTCAGTCCATGGCACAATTTTTCATGCTGAATGTTAATATTTCTCAGTGTTATAGGAGACTGAATATCAATTTCTTGTATGAAATCAAAAAGTGTTTCAGTATAGGCACACTATTATGAAATATAAATGTGAGTATTCTCAGTATTTGAGATTTTTGCATTAGGTTTGGAGAACAGGGTGGGTTTTAATCATTCTTCACTAAGTTTTGCTGTATCTGACTATAAACTTCAGCACTTCAGTGTGTCAGAGGGTGCGTGGCGAGGAATGTTCCGGATGTTTCGGCATCATCTTGCGATTTTTCCAAAGCCTTTGAGTGTCTCTCGTGTTAAACTCATAATACCGGTGGCTGCATTCTGATCGCTCTCCTGTCCTGACCCGTCGTTTCAGCGACGCTCACCTGTCCGTTCTGCGGCATCCCTGTTATTTTCATTTGGCTTATTAACACATCTAGCGACACAAAGCATCGTCCTTCGGGGCGCCTTGGCTTGAATGTGGCGCGGCCTGACCTTAGATCAGTTTTTTTCTCTGCAGTGGAGTCTCTTGAACCGCAAATTCTTTGATGTATTTTTTCCTTTTTGTATGGTCCATTTCCGTCCTCACTTTGAAAGCATGCGTATTTTGCCCTGTGCGCAGCCTGCCTGAAAACACGAGTAACAAGGTATGTGAGGCAAAATGTTTCGGTTAGTATCAGGCTGGGACCGCGGCGGTCATGCCTAGAAAATGGCCAAAAAAAATGCAGTCTGCGATACGAGGCTCTGACATGCGTTTATCAAAATTCCGTGTCCTAATCCTTCCCTGTTGAATAACAGCTTTTCCACTCAAGAGCCAAACTAGTGTGGAGCTTCTCCTGAGAAAGATGGGCCGGTTTACGCACAGATTAGATGACGAGCCTTACCCCAAGACACCTGGGGCGATTCTAGGATTTTTTTTAAGGTAGGGGGCATAAGAGGGGCCCTAATTCATACAGAAGGGCCGACCTCATTGCTAGCTAATGATATGTTTTGAATTTGTTGGTTATGGGGGGGGGGTACTTTGGAAGCCTGTCAGCTGGAGCCCCACTCCTGTTCCCCAGACACTCAAAGAGGAGTCTGAGCCTCTTTGGACACAGACTTCCAACCTAAGCCATCACACCACCTCACCAGCTGCTCCCGGTGAAATCCTTGGTGTGACAGGTTCCCTCAACATCAGATCTGCATTTTTCCAGTTCTTTGCAGATGTTCACCTATCTCTCTGCTTATTACACAAGCGCAGTTTTATTTGTTTTATCAAAATATCTTGCGTAGGTTGCATGTTTACCCAGATGGATATTTAGGAAAGGTATTTAGGTTAAATACCTTGCTGAATGGCAGTATTCTTCGTGTCCTCTTTTAAATCTCTCAAATCAGGGTGGAGTTATAATAATACCTCCTAATTCATACTTTGCCAAAAGCAGAACTGCTACATTTATTCTTAATTTTAATAATGCCCATAAGTAGGATTTAATGCACCGGGAGAATTTAGGACTTAACAAACCAAATGAGATCTACTTGTTCAGCTAATGGCTGCGCTTTAACCGTCTTGCCATTCTCACCGAAGTTTTTAAGTATGCTTGTTAAGCTGTAAAGGTCAAACGATTCTGGGGGTCAATTATGGCACTGTGCCTTTGTGTTGATGGGTATGATTGTGCACAATGACAGACATGATTCTGAACGTGACAAGCATGATTTGTTATGTGATTTCATGTGCAGTGTGCAGTGTACGCTCTGTACAGTGAGATGTGTGATTCAGCCCCACGAATGATTCCTGACCCCCCTGCCCCAGAAAACAGAGCATCTCCAGGAGGGGGAGATACATTCTGCAGAGCCACAGTGATGTGCACCAACACACCAGCATCCATGTTTTTCACACTTTCTGCGAGTGCCCTTTTCACAAACTGCGTAGTGTATTTATACCCAATATCTGATCTCTCTTTCTGTCCACAGAAAAAAAAAGCTTTTTTTTCAGCTTGAGCTGGTGATTGCATTAATTATCACACAATTTGCAGATTCAATTTAGGGCAATTAAATTTCGAGATCGAAAAATGTCCCAGTTTTAAAATAAGCTGCATCATGTCCGGGTTAAAAGTAGCCTAAGAACAGTGACAGAGTTCTTTTTTTCCTTTTGTTATCCCGATAAAGAGAGGAGGGAGTGAGAGAGCTAGAGAGAGAGATGGCAACAGCGTGTTCATTTATGATGTTGTGCCGTTATAAAGACATTAATGTTAATGTGCAGCACTTTAAAAACAGTAATATGCCAGCAGAATGTGCAGAACCAAGCACAGTGTTCATAGCAGCATTGTGCTTATGTGAGAAGATTCAGCAAAGCCTTTAGATTAATGCATGTATTCAATAACGATATCAAGGTTACTGCATGTATTCAATAACGATATCAAGGTTACTGCATGTATTCAATAACGATATCAAGGTTACTGCATGTATTCAGTAGCGATATCAAGGTTACTGCAGAAATTCATTAACAAGATGGTTGCTGCATGTTTTCAATAGCAAGATGACCCCTCCTGCCCCCCAGGACTCTGCAGGTCCTAAAGCCGGCTGCCTGTGGTTCTGTCTCAAAGTTCCTCCTAACCTCTCTCTGTCTTGCTTGTAAACACCCCTATTTCCACTCATGTGACGGCCATCATACAACGCTGCTTCCGGAATGATGTCTACACTTTGTGAATTATATATTTTCTCTCTTTTGGCCCGTCAAAGGATGATATATCACCAGTCGTACCTCAAACAGAGAGTCCCATATGTGTTATTCTGTCCTTCATCTCCACATAGTCATTAAGCAGAGAATTCGCACAGTAAGAGATGATAGATATAGTTTTTTTATGAGGACTCATTGAAAGGAAAAAAAAAAGTTAAATTCGGGAGAAGACTGAATTAAACATTGTGCTGACTTGAAGGTCAGACCGATACTTTCAAATGGCTCTTTTGATTCAATGTGTTGAAGTTCCACCAGTAGAAAAAAAGCCAAATTAAACTGAGAACCTTAAGGTCGGCGGTATATTTTTCAAAAGTTTGCTAAATATTTTGTAATTGCAGAAGAGAGCCTTGGGGCCTGAAGGCCTTTTTTCCAGGTCTGTTTCTCAGGGTTTTTCTACTTCATGATATGTCAAGGGATTATACAGGGGCAGGGCCACAGGGGAACTGGCCCAAGCTGAAATCTGATTGGCCCCGGCATGCCTTGTCCCCTGTCACTCACCGATTCAAAACATATCATTGGCTAATGATGAGGTTGGCCCCTCAGTATGAATGATATCGTGCATATGATCATAGGTGATGCTTTGATAAGACAAAAAATAAAGACTCTACAATATAAATATTCTGTGTTTCAGTGTTTTGCACCTGCAGTTGGGGGTCATCTCCAGGGAAGTGGTCTTTGCCAGCCGATGTACATATCAAGAGTAACAATGTCAGCAGCCCTTGCTGTTTCAACGCAGAGAGTTTTAGTGTTTCTAAACAGCCAGCGCATCATTTTTGGCACAGTTTTCCTGCTCTTGTGGTGAAAAATCTCTATGGATTCCCAGGCCAAGAGAGCAGCGAGAGTGAAACGGCCGCGGTAAATCTTAGTCAAGGTTCACCACGGAGTCGTAATTACAGCCGACGGTGGCGAAGTTGTGGGCATTTTGCTGAAGGGGGCCGTAAACCTCGCGGGGGACCCTCCTCTCACCGCTATCGGCGGGACAGACTTATTTGAGCCTTTCGTTATGTCCTGCTCTCCATCACCGTTTACAGTGTTTTCTCCTTGAAAAACTTCACAGAACAAAAAAAAAAAACCTTTCTAATGGAATGCTTCTCCTAGCAGATGGATAGCCCAGGCTCTTCTGCGGAAGGTGATTCAGGAGAGGGTGCGATATTGAGCTCCTTTCCTTTGCTGAAGATCAGCTCTGCGGTGCGGCCCATGTAGCAGAATGCAATCAGAGCTCAGATCGACGGCAGAGACACGGCAGGATGCGGGATGAGAGGATCTGAACCTCTCGCTGCTACATCTAAACAGCCAATAAGGGGTCCAGCAGACAATTCCGGAACACCGAAAGCGGCGTGTAAGTTCAAGAGCACCCTCGGGTGTGTTCCCGCTTGCTGGCGGGCTTCAGCGCCGTCCCCTCCAGCAGCGTCCGTGAGCTCGTTGGTCCCTCGACGGCACGTTTTCGAATCTGTATTAATGGCCCGTCTTCATGTTCAGAAGGCTTTCACCAGGCGGGATGACAAGATGTACCAGGCGGCGTGGGGGTGGGAAGCAGGAACGGAGATTTTATTTGGATACAGGATTGGATGCTGGGTACCGAAACAGCAGGGAAAGATGATAAACGCAGTCGGTTCGGCTTCAGCACAGAGGAAACACGGGATGGAAAAAGCTGTTGTCAGGTCTTGGAAAGCAGCAATGTGGAGCCCAGTGTAGCTGGTAATCAGGCAGAGGTGAAGGGAGCCTATGTCATGGACTCCCTGCTTACAGCACTGACCCTGTATGCACTCTAACTTTGCATGAAAGCAATCAGCTGAATTAATACATATAAATCTACAGGTGCTTGAATAGTGAAGCATAATCGTTTATTAGTAATATGGCCTTTAGGGGGTCATCTGCTTTCGCTATCCTTCCAGCCAGGTAGTTATAACCATAAGTAAATATTAGACAGCAGAAATGTAGCTCTGATAATATTGAATAGCTGGTGATTTTTCTTGCACCCTTTTTAACGTAAAAGCTTACTGTTCATTTAGGACAGATGGAAAAGGGTGAGGGTAGGATGAAAGTGTCCTTGGTGTCCTCAATAGGAAAGGGTGGGGACCGTAAGCTGAGCCGCGCTGCAGGAAACCCGGATGTCAGAGGCGGGACTGGGCGGCTCTGGGGAGGTTTCAAGGAAGAACGGAACAAACTGGGTTAGAAAAAAAAAAAGTAAAAGGCTCTCAAAAGTGACAGTGCGGAGATGTTTCAGTCAGTGTGGCCGTACTTCAGAAAAAAGAAGGGAACCGGTGTGCAGAGAGGTCGAGGCCACCCGCTTTCAGAATGAAACGCTCTTGTCTCTTCAGATCTCCTTCAGAGGTCATGTTTCCTCATAAATAGTCATTGTTTCTGGATAAAGGCTCTTGCTGTATATATATTTTACGTTAGAGTGTTTGACACAGATAGCAAAGTGTCTCCCGTAGATATTTCGTGCTTATAAAAAAAAAAAAAAACCACCACCAGGAGTAGCACAAAATAATACAGGCATTTTGTCATCCTTTACCTAAATGCTGAGGGCCATGCGTCACCTTCCAGCAACAGGCTGACGAGTGGATAAGCCATGCAGCACCGGAGGGAGAATCATACACAAAGACTCTGCAGGGCTAATTACAACAGCAACAACAAAAAGAAACAAGAGGGAAGCTCTTGTGTGTCTTTTGTACTCAACAGGCTTCAATTCCACATGTAATGGGATGGAATATTCTAGAAACCTGAAGAAATTATGTGTAAATCTTCATCTCTGTTATCTTCCAGGTGATTGGTCCATAGCTTTGTCAAGCTAGCAACGATGGATACTGTTCTGTACCTTATTCCTTTGTGGAACAAATATACAGTTTGCACTCTGCAAAACTTGCCATTAACATTTCGGGAAAGGGTGTCGTTCACATAAAAGCATGAGAAGAAATAAAAATGGAAAGTGGATTATGTAGCGACATGCATAGTATGGTATGTAGCTAAACTAGAGCTATGCAGTCTTATCCATTTTAGCTTTGGTTCAGTTTATGTGGAACTGCATAAACTCATTTTGGCGCATACTGGCAGTCGGAGCTTGCCTTTCGGACAGTGTAGTTATTTATTTGTAAGTTTCCTTCGTGAGGCTGACTCATGCGGAGCTTTAAGGAGGCCCCGGCGCATTGGAGTGACGGCTTCCCAGGTCCCCTCTGTCGCCAGGCTCTCGGGCTCGGTTTCCGTCGCGTTGCGGGCAAACGCCCTTCAGTCCTGCTTCTTTGTCAGCATAAGCAATAGCCTGGATGACTACATACAGCTGCTACAGTTAAAAATAAACCAGTAGGGTGTTAGGGAGGGGAAACTGGCAGGGGGGGGACACCAAGGCCACCCCAGTAGAGAATGAAGCTACAGAAGCCTCACCTGTGATCACGCCTCACGTGAGGACTGTGCTTGGTGATGATGACTGATCGTCAACGTAGACTGCCGGTTACTGGACACGGGAATATAATGATGATGCATTAAACCATAATAAATCTGAAAGCTCTGATTATAGAATAATTGTACTCCTCACTGCATGATGTACTAATCTGATTAAGGTGTTTGATCCCCAGATTATCAGGAATATCGAACGGAGATGCAGCGGGTGGACACAGGAGCGATTGTTTCTGCGATTCTTCTGGCATTAGGATTCGGGCGGAATACGGCCGGATTTGTTTTCCATTCCTGCTCCAGCGGTGAGCACAGACGGCTCAATACCGCGACCTCTTGAAGGAGTCTCCGGCATTCTGATGCCGGCCGCTCACAGCTCGTACAATATTTCAGGGGTTTTTTTGTTTTTTTGCACACTTCCCACAGCTCATTAAAAATAACACGCGGCGAAAAGCCTGTGCCACCCCTGAATGCAAATTTCAGGTCAGTAAAGGGCCATGGTCTGACTAAACCTGACGTGAGGGCTGTTTAAGGCGTAGGGATTATTTAAATCTTTTATTTAATTTCCAGATTTCAGGATCGATTTCACTTTTACGTGGGAGACGGAACAGGAGCTGTGTGGGAGTGAGCAGATCACTCTGTGTCGGATTTTGTGGAGAATTTCCGGCTCTTACGGGATGAAGGTTGCAGACTGGTACCATCCGATGTGTAGAATGCTAAAAGGACATGTCTGCTAACAGCAGGTGACTTAAAGCAGCTACAGAAGGTTGTAATTCTGCCTTCTCAGAAATAAGGCCTTATAAATAGTCGTTACAATAAATATTGTATCAGTTGTGTTATGAATATAGTGTTTTATTGTACTTCTTACCTAGATAAGGTGTACTTCACAGATATTTAGGCCTGTCATACTCACATTGTAGGTTTAACCCTCAAGAGAATAATGATTTTTAAATATGAAGTGCAATTTGCCTGATATTCAAAGCAGACTATACAGGGAGCTGTCTAGGAATTTGATCCAAGTCACCAGGGATGCGGGGGAATTGGCGCCATGACGACGATGGAACTTGCATTTTCCCTGATCGCAGTGGTGAGATTAGCACCTTCCTTCTGAAAGAGGCTCTCAGCCATCACTGGGGAGACCCGCAAAAAAACATCCCCTTATTTCAAAGTAAATTGGAAATGACATTTAACTCACATCAAAAACAAATGCAATGTTAAAATAATTCATAAATTCCAAACCTCGTATCTTGGTAAAGCTCACTGATTATAAGGTTTTTTTATGTTATGGGATGAATGCACTGTATGTTTGGGTCGCTGTGTAAGCAAAACCCTTGTTTTACAATGGAAAAGCGAAAGTTTTGAATAGATGGAGCGGAATGTTTGTTATGCGTTCAGTTTATTTTTAATCACATCAGCAGATGACCCACCCCACAGCATCATTTAAAGTGTAACAGATTTTTATAACGGAATAATAAAATGGGGTTAACCTGCGAACGTGGAAGTATTTTCAGTACTGAGCTGATGCACTTCTGTAGATTATCTGTACGGATTACAGACGTACAGACAAGCCGGCGGCGTGCCGTAATGAACAGATAAAACTGTTGGTTCATTAAAAGAACATGCAGTGTCATGCGTCCGGTTTTCAGAATCGATCAGCCCCCAACCCTCCCCCCCCCCCGACCCAGCACCGCGATGCCGACACAGCATCCATCACTCCACCTATTTATAGTCTTTTAATTAGCTCCGCACCCAAGCCGCTGCCTGGCCGCCACGCTCTCAGGAACGGCATTCGCCGCCTCAGAGGTCTGTCCCCAGACGAATGACACCGAGGGCACAACGAGGGAGGTGACAGTCCCGAGAGACAGTGAAAAATAATAGCGGGTGCCAACAATGGTAATGTCACCTTGAAATAATGGCCGCCATTCTTCAGCGTCTCCAAAGTCACCCCTTGTGCTCACTATTTGAATTGTATTAGGTAGAGACAAAACCCCCTGCAAAACCCCTATACTGGGTGGCTGATGGGCGGGTCCTTTTTTATTTATTAGTAAAGGGTGCATTTTTATACCACTGGGGCCACTGGGAACCACGGACCTGACCGTCCTGCTGATGTCAGCTGTGTGACCCGTATCAGTATAAGTGACCCCGGCGTCGTTGCCGAGGTTGCCTTGTGAGTTTAAGGGGGGGGCGGGTGGGTCATTCTAGAGGTATAATGGTGTAATTGGTTGATCCGTCTGTACTGAAGAGGGGTGTGTCTCTGCTCCTCATGTCAATGTAAAGGTCCCGTGTCCTGATCTGAGGTCAGTTGATGTGCAGGATGGGAATAAAGCCAAGGTTATTCTGCTGGAGGACAAACAAGGTGGAGGAAGTGACCGAGAAGTGACGAGAACAGATGTTTGACCGAGAATAGGGCCCTCCTCGCTGTGCGGTGACCTTATCGGAGACCCTCAACCCGGACGGAGGTCCACGAGGGATCGTTTGGAAATGACCCGCAGCTTGAGATGAATGCCAGGCGGGATCGAGAACCCAATCCGCATTTCTGGTCACCACCATCCAACCTCTGCTGACTCCTGCCTGCCAGTTCGTGACGGGGGAGACTAAGCCGTCCTGGCACGGCACACGCACATCCCTGGGTCAGGGCAGTCTGGGTTTTCTCAAATTTCCCGCATGTACACCCCCAAATAGATACCAGTGAGTATGCCCCAGCCACTTTGGAAGTTATCTCATTTAAATAACTTAAGATACGACCAAAATGGGAGGAGGTGCCGCCAAGGTGAAGCTTTCGATCGAGGCTGCCCCCCTCGACCTGCCTGTCCAGGCAGGTGTCCACGCAGGTCCTCTCAAAAACAGAGGAAACAGTGGAAAAAATACAGAGAATAATGATGCCGCAAGTGAAATATGTTGCATTATCATGGGCGCTGGAGCGTAGCGTCTCTAAGACACTCTCCCTCCTTCAGGATGCCAGCGGGTCAAGGGAAAATCGTTCATTAACTACCTGGCAGGCAGATTCAGAGAGCTATAGAATTCACAATCAAAGGGAATGATCAAAAAGCAGATTCCCTAGCCTAATATATGGAACTTCACATTTACATTTGATGACTGCTTCTTCTTTAACAGTCTTCGTTAAGAATAACAACATCATGGCCCAGGAGCGTAATTATACAGTAAGCGCTCTTCAGCTAAATTAATTTTGTCGTGTTTCGGTTTACGGAAAGAGTTCAACTGTGGCTCTTCTGAAGCACCCAGTACCAAGGATATAGTTGCCGTTCATAACATGCAATCTTCCTGCTGGGTCATGGTGAGTCTGGAGACACATACCATGAAGCACAAAGGTGCAACTACACTCTGGAACGGGTGTATGTGAAGTCGGTAAATTGTTAAAAATAAACAAATTCACAGTCCAACTTCAGTGGCTGCCTTATGGATAAAATTCACCCTGAATTTTTCTGGAAAAATTTTCCATTTTTCTGGAAAAATCTGACAGCTGGTTGAGTAGGCTAAGAACTGGAGCTTGTGGGCTTTGGGGTATAACCTCCCGTCAGACCACTTAACTGAGAGGAATCGGCCAGATGACAACCAACAGACAGCGACAGTTTGACACTTGTTTGCTTTACTTGCAGAAAGGTCGGAGAAATGTTACCGGTGCAACAGTCTAGCTTCTAAATTTAGCCACTTCTGTGCTGTGATTGTGGCAGATTAGAGCCTTTAAATATGTATCAACATGATGCTGAGTGATTGCCCAGTGCATCATCTCAGTGCTACCACACACAGGCAGTGGACTGATTGCAGGATAAGAGGGAGACCAATCAATGGGAGATGAAGGTGATTAAAGGTGGAGAGCTGAGGGCAGATTTAGGCCCGACGCTGCGAATTAGATGAGGGCTTTGTGCAAATTGATGGTTCAACGCTCGGATGACAGGACGCAGCTGCTGGGATATGCTGCGTAAATGTCGGGCTCGATGAGACGGCATCGCATCGTGTTACACATGCTGTTTTCTGTGTCAAGGGCGTTATACACAGTAAACTATCGTCTCAGTGTGCTGACAGAGTATGTAATGATTATAAGGGTTCATAAGCTGTTTCTGTCTAGGTTACCCGCTGTGTGTACACTGTTAAAATTCCTGTCGTTTTCAGAGTCGGAGAGCATGAATCTGCCACCAGGGGCCGCCGACGATAACAGGGTGGCAGGAAGTCGATAAAATGTATTAACTGGGTATTGGTGTTAGGGGATACAAACACTGTCTATTTTTTACACCCCGTCTCTCCGCCCCCCCCCGTCTCCCCCCAAAAAAACAAGAGGGGAGCAGCCTCAACAAAAGTGGAGGGACCAGAATGAAATTGTTTCTATGAGGTTTAAGTTCTCAGGAATTTTTTATAAGTAAACAAGGCGGAACAGACTTAGCTCAGAAGACTGTGAGTGTGTATACAGTGTGTGTGTGTGTGTGTGTGTGTGTGTATATATATATATATATATATATATAGAGAGAGAGATTTTTCAACCACTGGGAAATATTAATTTTATAACAATCCTGTTTACACACCAAAGAGCATATTTACTCTCTATACACCAGCAATGTCAACAGCCATGTTTCTGTTTACCTTCATCTGTAAATGAAACACTGTCACCCTGGGTTTTTATTGAAAAAAGGTTATAATATGAGAAGTGCTATATATGGCCCTGTCAAGCAGCTGATAAATTATGGGATGTCAGTGCTGTATAAAAATGCCCTCTCTTTGTTCTTTTCACTACGGGTCATGTGGCTTCATTTTTCTCCCATTCCACGGATGTATTAATTTTATTTAACCTCATCTTCAAGATTAGGCGCATAGGGCTGTGTAGCCGGTGAATGACACGTGACCGTCGGTGGCCTCTCAGAATTAACATCGGGCCCGGAAATGGGATCAGGTCCAAGGCAGGAACGCGCAGGAAGTCGGGAAAGCGGCCAGAATGGCCAAACGTTTCGGGATTAGCCCGGCGGACGGCGCTGATGAAGCAGTCATGGTTGTGTGCCCCCATGGTGAGGCTCCGAATCAGATGGACCCTTTGTGTGGGTGGACTTTGGCAGAGGCTAGATCTAAGGTGGACGACTCTAATGAGGTCCCCAGTGAACAATAGTCAGAGTGATGCAAGGGGAAAAAAGCAGAGGATTAAAGTTAGGGACAGACCCTGATTAGCTGTAATCCGGGACTAAATTAAACATTTGGACAAGGCGGGTCTCCAAAAGCGTGATTTGCAGAAGGTCCTCAGCGCGTTCCAATTAGCAGCCTTTTTGCCGCTTTCCATGGTCGGTGGCCGATGTCCGAGCAGGTGATGTGCTAGCCTGTGACCCAGGGACAATCCTGAATTGCCTGAGCGTTGGGACCAAGAATCCTTCATAGGACAAGAGGCACAAGGCTATAAGGCTATATTTGAGAGTTAAGCCTGTGATCGGAAGGTCGCCGGTTTGAGCCTCAGCAGAATAGTCACATGTCTGTGGGCCCCTGGGCAAGACCCTTAACCCCCGGATCTAGAGGGGCTGCATGCTGGCTAACCCTGCGCCGGGACGCCCCAGGCTTGCTCTCACCTGTGTATGTGTCTGTATGTCTCATGGAGGGCAAGATGGGGTAGATGGAAAGAGAATTTCCCCATGGGTATCAGTAAAGTATCTCTCTTCTATCCTAAAAGAGAGAGTGGTCTTTGCCTTCCCAGACCCCATTGCTATGTTAATGAAGGATGCCAACCACCTGTATGTGGCATAGCGACTATTGACTATATTTTTACAACAGTGTAAAGGCACAGTAGAACCTGGTCTGCTCACCATCACTTGCTGAACAGTTAAAATAAGAAGGTAGACTTGTGAGGAAACCGCTGTAGGTCTGAGACCTGAAGTGAAGTGCCAGCAGCCTGGATTGCTGCAGTTTTTATTTTAAAAATCCAGCTGCAGAAAGCCACACTGTTGACTCAGGTTACACCGATTCAGCGATATGGCATGTATAGGGCAAGGTCAATGGTCTGTTCCACACATCCACAGAATAAACGGGACTCTTCCTCAGCATAGCCCATTACTGAAACCTGAAACCAGGACAGAAAAGAGGGAGAACAAAAATAAATGGCTTGCTGTGGGAGACAGGAATCAGTATCACTTTAATTATATAACGCCAATAAACAACAACCTGTAATTAGTGCATCCTTTAAAATAATCATATCTCAGATGTTTGATGGAATGCCGATTTGTAGTTACGTAACTTTGCAGCTAGGGGCAGGGGGAAGCATCTGTACAGTTAAATATTGATACCATATCGAGGATTCGGGGTTGTGTTTATTCTGTTTACTGCTTTCGTTTGCTTGATTTTTTCTTGGAATTACAGCGGGGCTCATTATCATATGGCGCCGCTGAAAATGGGAAGCGTTTCTTACGATCCCAGGCAGGCTGGCTCACGGTCGCGCAGAACAAGTCTATAAATGGATGTAAAATGTCACGTTCCGTGAGATCATTTTGAAGGGGAGGTAGGGGTGGGGGGAATAAATATGTCTGACCTACCCGGTGATCTAAGCATATCCTGGGCCAATTAGTGCAGTTTCAGGGCATTCTGACCTCCCATTTATTTCTACTCTCTTACCGCACAGCGGTGAGGACGGAGGCGAGCCCCCGCCAGGGCGATCATAAGGCCGACGTTTGATCATCCTGCATTTCCTACTGTGAAAGTCTGTGTCCCCCCCTTAACCTCATCATTAAATGTCATTTTTCTCCGGCCCTATCCCGACACTAAAAGCTCCATCGCAGCCCTGACGGTACTTTGTTTAGAATTTCGGGCGGAATTTCTGGTGTTTCCTGTGTTTTTTTGTTTTTCCAGCACATACTGGTCCCCCTCGTCAACTGTTCTTAGTGAATGCTGCTGTTCTGCTGTAAAACTACATTGATTATTATTGTTCCGTGTCTGTTTTTATTGCGGCACTTTTTAAAAAATGATTTCACATTGTCTGGGAATAAATTATGCAACAGGAAACTGTAATCTCTTTATTTTGAGTCTTTTTCAACTTCAAAAGAGCGCTTCTAATTCCTGTGGGTCAAACTGAATATGTGAGCTTTGTGTAGATTATTTAAAAGAAGCATTAATTTTTAAATGATAAAATTTGATACTAAAAAGGAAATGGAAGAAACAATTGTCCTAAGTTTATTGTCTCTGTCAGCAATGAGCTGTACGCATGTCTCAGCGCTGCTGTGTTTACGTCAGAGATTCCCAGGTAAGGGGGAGTTTCTGAACGTGCCGGGTTTTGGCGATCTCTCGTTGCCATGGCGATTGATCAGCCGCCCAATGCCCACAGCGCCCCCAGTTAATGAAATCCAGCTGGCCCTGTTCGGTCTGATTAGGGATAAGCACGACCAGCTGGGAGGCGCTGAAGTCTTGGGTTGGTTTCTAATATTATTAATCCTGTCTCTCGTTAAATCAATTTTGTCGTCTTTGATTCTGTGAAATACCTTTTAGAAGTTTTTGTTAAAATATCACAACGTAGTGTGAGTGTTTTTGTTAAGTGTCTGCCGTAGTTTGGCTGTCTCAGGCTGACCCTTTCGTCTCCTGTTGTTTTAGCCTGATTCTGTGCTCCAAACCTATCACTGGGTCAATAATAACATATCTCACATGAGTCAGATCCCTTAGGTAAAATGTATATTTGTGATTTTGTTAAAGCACCTCATGAAAAATGGATGTCTCCCTGATTCACTGCGCATGGTATATGTGATACCATAGTAGCTGGAGCACTTGTTTAAGGAATGTTTTCTTTTTTTTTTTGCAGGTGCCATTTTCAGTCGTTTTATGAATAAAACAACGGCTCGCAGTTGTGTGTCACAATGCAAGACGTGAGGTTGGTTAGTTTATGGGCTGCTTAGAGCTGAGTGACTGAATAAGCCTCTTCCCTTGTGATTATAAGACTCTTCATATCACGGGGCCTTCCTGCCGGGCTATCCGCCCTCTTATGCGGCATCTTGTAGCTCGTGATGCAGGAAGACACCTAGCTCAGTGATCAAACGCCCAGCAACGCCTGTCCTGCAGGTTGAAAGTGGGCGTAATTAACTGTTGGGTAATATGCGATGCTTAACAATGCACTTAAATAAGCCTTAGCACTGGAGTGCCAAGCATCCATTATGACCCTCCAGTGGAAAATGGTGTAATTATGACAATTGATGGGCAAGTATGAATGTTACACGAACACGCTTTTCCAGCAGTGTGCCTTGTACGCATTTGGATATTTCGGCATTGAGTCAGCCGCCTGGCAGTGCATGTGCGCACATGCGCGTTTGTTTTTAACTTGTCAGTGTGGGTACCGTATCATGAAAGGGCTGTGAATTAGCATATAGGCGCCATGTGTCCTTTCAAAATCCGTCAACCCTTCAGAGATAAATCTGTTTCGCGGAAGCTGCCGGTGCTGTGGTCGTTATCGCCATCGCCTTGTGTTTAAGGAGGTTCCTGAGTACGCATTGAATCTGTTCTTCTGGACAACATGTCATGGTTTGGAGGATGGGGTGTAGAGTGAGTCAGCACTGAGGGGGAGGGCACCCATGGTTCGAATTACGGGGGAGCTAAGGGGAGCTCAGCTCCCCTGATAAAGACACGAACTGCCTTGAAAGCCCCCCCTGAAATGCTTAGGGGGAGTGTGAAAAGCAGAAATAAGTCACCTTTCTCCTTCTGCTTTTTGATTTTGTGTTTCGTTCGCTCTGATTAGGCTATTAAACTTCTTGCGTGATTTTTATGTTGTTATTGTGCCTATATGAAACATTACTAACGGCGTTAACTCACTGTAGTAATAATAGAATGTTTATCGCGGTAACCCTGTTAGTGACCGCGCGGCCGCGCACGTGACTTGGGAAGTCATGGTGCACACGGAAAACGGGGCTCCACCCAAAACCACTGTGTAATTCAAACCCTGAGGGCACCGTAAGGGGTTACGGTAGTAAGTCCTTCATCTTCAACAGCAGCACCTGGACCTGGACCCGGATCAGCTCACAATAGGTGGATCCATTGCTGCACTTGCAAAGAGGGTAAGAGCGCAAACTGAATTAGTGCATCTTTAAAAATCCTGTACAGGCTGATAAATGGGATGTTATGCCAGCTGGTTCAGAGCAGCTAAATTGATAATAAATCGATTACACAATAGGAGCAATAGACCGAAACTCTCGACATGAGATTTCAGGAGTCGGGTCTTCCGGCAGTTTCCCTTCGTCCGGAATGATGCCACAGCTACACCCAACTCGAAAGCCCTCCCCCCCCCACACCAATTAGAGGCACGTGGGGGAAGGGGGGCCCAGAAGATCATCTTCGCACCAGCCTACCCGCAGTAGGAGAGGGAGCTTCAGGCCTGGCAGAAAAGACCCATCGCTCTCCATTCCAGGAAGAGTGTGAATACATAATTAAACACAGATGCATAATTAACATATCCATTTGTCCCTGGAACGCGACGCGCTTCCTTGCGACGCCAGCTTCTGACGGGGGGGGGGCACTTTTCTCAGCTCTCCTCCGTGTCAAGGGGTCTCCGGCAAGGCATTCCGTTCGATTATGAGGTGTCAGTTCACCATTCATGGGGCTTGCTACGTAACCTGCACCGTTTAACGCGCCCGTGAGGCGGGGCAGCCCATGAGGCGGGGCAGCCCGAGTCAGGGGGCGGCATTTACGGGCCACGGGCCCCGGCAAGCTTCAGCACACATGTTTTAATCATTAATCGGGTTTGGCCCCCGCGCTGGCTAACAGCGGGAAGCAGATACGAGTCGCTTATGGAGCGGGATGTCAGCGCTGCAGCTGCCCATCTGTCTCCAATAACCGCTTATCGAATTAAGGCTGCAGCGATCCGGAGCGACTCCTCGGGGAGCACCAGGATGGGGGAGGGGCGACACCTGCTCTGGACTGGGGGCCAATAGGTGACAAGCCACTCTCATGCTCAACCGGTCACACGGATATCCGCCGTAGCGGTGATCAGTGTCTGGGTGGGAGGGGGCCCAAGGGCCTGGAGCAGACCTACGCAGACACACGGGCACGACGTGCAAACCCCACACGCATGCGGCCAACTGGCCTGCAGTGTGTTTTCCGGAATGATCAATCGGCGCACATTACATTAATCATTATTTTCAGCACAGATCAGAACCAATTAAATATTTTAGTTTTATTTTTTATTTGTCAGGCACGCCGAGCACCAGTATTTGGTTTGCTACTTGAGAGGAAATAGTGCCCCCTGTTGGTATGTAATCTCTTAACATAAAAAAATATTATCATCCCATTCTGAGTGTCCTGCGGGTCAGTCTATACCCCAGTGTACATCATCTGGAATCTGAAAAATATTTCACAATCCTACATTATTGTCTTAGTCACAGAAAACAGATTATACTGAAATGCATTCAATATCTCACAGGCTAAGGAATCCAAGGAAATAGGATAGGGGTTTTTTTTTTTTTTTTGAACGTTTGAAGGTTTGGATCGTGCGCTGGGATGCAGAATACGCGCTTTGAGCAGTGCATGTGGAGTCTGACTAGCAATGCAGTCTTCAGCCAAGTGCGGGTTACGCTTTCTGAATGAAGAACGAGCATCGGCCCTCCCCAGAGATCACTTTCAAAGTACACGAGGAGCAACAAATACGTTTTTGCCGTTTAAAAGAAGAACTTGAGAAACCCCGCGACTTGCCGCAGATGGAGCAAAATCTGAATTAATTTATTGCCGATGTATACGGCTGATGAAGGCCACAGTCCGCACTTTCTAAGGAGATGCCGGAATCTTCGAAACTGCTGACTCAGTGTTCTGTGACAGACATATACTACTTTCATGTGTGACCTTTTTAAAATACTTGGTAACTTAAATGCTGTAGTGCTGGGGAAATTAACTGCTGTTCATTATGACTGTACCAGGAATATCAGGATGTGACCTAAAGGCACGCCCCGCTTTAGCATGCAGGCCGGACGCCTAGCGGAGAAGCTCCATTCCTGTCCTACGCCGTGTCTCGCATATTAAAGCGCTTCCTTAAATAGCCTAACGTTCCCGAGCCTGTCCAGTGAGCCGCTGGGGCCGAGTGAGCACTTAAGCGTCACGGGCGAATCTCGCACCTGCCTGACAGCCGTGGCTCCCCAGAACATTCCGGACATGTGAGAGGTGTGGCCTCTTGACGCAAAGGTGGGACATTTGGCACCTGAGACACCGGGGGTTCGGTGCTGATTTGAGCCATGGCAGATCACCAGCTTCCTGTCTTGGGGATGAAGCCATCGTTCCAGCTTTCCCTGTCCACTAGGTGGCGATGTAGGGGGTGACGTAGCTGAGGTTTGTGTCTTCAGCAATGTGGCATTTAGCACATTTGATATAAAAAAGCCATCTTGCAGTTGTTAGCTTCACATAGATGTTAATGAATGGTGCTTGCAATGCAAATAGCAGGTAGATCTCTACTGACACCCCTGACTGATATGTCAGCAGTGGGGAAAACCTGGTATTATTATGGGCTGTCTGTCACTGGGTGACCTAATCTGTTCCTCATTAACTTCTCTTGCTTCTCGTTGGGTTAAACTTGGCAGTGATTGACAGCTTTCGGTTAATCCAGCCCGCTATAGGTTCTGAACCCCCTCGCTCGACTAAAAGTCACACCGTACGAGCCGTCAAGGTCTGACACGGATAAGCAGAGCAGCCCATGATTGGACTTGTTCAGTTTAACGCCAGGTCTTTCAGACCCGCGCTTGTTCCTTGATCACCTTATTTAAGCATCCATCCATCTTCAAGAAAACCGATTTTCGAGCCGCTGACACGTTGATTCCGAGGCCTGTCCCAGAAAGCACGGGTCACGGGGTAAACAGTGCACGGCGGGCAAAAGATCGTACCGTCACGAGGCACTTGCAGAATAAGAGAGGCTTGGGGTCACCTCTTCACATGCTCCACATCCTGGAACGGCACCAGCAGTACCTGGATCAAAGCTGCATGGACACTGTACAGGAGAACACTCCAGTTCTACACACACAACAGATATGAATTCACTGCCCAGGCGGTATTAGGCAACAGCTCTGCTAACTCGGATCACGGCTCCGGCCGTTAGTGAAACATTCTCTGTTTATTTTACGTGCCCGTACTGATATGAGCTTCCCGTGAAGGTCTGCACCCTGCTGATCGCACTGAACTCCGAAATAGCATTTTTATAAGGCTGAGCGCATTAACTATTCATTACTGCATTCCTGAACAATGCAACCCATTGTCAGGGATCCTGAAATAACTGGGTCATTCGTTAATTTCAATTCTGTGCAAATGGTTAAACAATTTCTGTTCATCCGATAGCTCTTTAAATGTATTATCAGGGTTCCAAGGGTTCCAGGCAACGGTCTTTGCTGTGACTGCACACGTCTCTTCCGAAAGAGATTTCTATTGCTTACAAGAACCATGCCATTTATTTCGCAATTCCTTCATATTAATTTAAGAGAAGACGAGATTTATGCAGGCGTAACACAGGAAAACGTTCATTCTGAACACCGTGTGACCTCCGGTAGCTCAGTGTTGTCTAGCTAAGTGGGTTAATTGGATATTTACCAACCAAATTGCTTGACTAATGCTGTTGAGAACAGCGTTTGAATGGAAAAAATTAGAGACAGATGTTGAGTTTCTATGTTGAATGGTAATTGCAGTACATTCATATGCAGAAACTGGTTTGCTGTTGTTTTTTTTCCTCGTTGTAGAACATTAAAACTAATTTAGGTTATCGGTATTATATCTAATGTGTAATTAAGTTTTCTATATTATATGTAATTACGTTGTTTTTAAAATGTGAATCTGATTTCCGTAAAATAATCTGTTAATGATCTGTATTTGTTGAGATCTAGGTGAGTGCTACATCATTACTGCAAGACACCGTAAGACAAAGTGTACAAAAAAACAACTGAATATGACTATCACTATGGAGATTAAGTGGAGGAATGTGTAGGAGATTTCATAAGACAGAGGAGCAATGCAACGCAAATCGCGGGAGTTCAAAACCTGTTTATTAGTGTGATATCCCATAATCCTTTGAACAAAAAGCCGAAGAGAGCAGGTGAATCCAAAAGCACACATGGAACAGGTAAATGTTAGAATGGCACACAGACGGACGTGAGTTTTAAACACACGAACACACCGTGCCCAGATTACCGGAAAAACAGATCTCTGGCGCCACCTAGAGTCCTGAACAGTAGCGTTCGTCCAAGAAACACACATGCTGTTATGAAACCCTCACATGTGCAACAGTCTGCACACCATGCTGAATAGTGTCCTCTCGTTCACGCACCCAAATTGCATAAAGATACCTGGTCTCTTCCCGGAATTTCCGTTTTTTAAAGCATTTTTCGCTTTTAATATTTTGAAATTAGTTTCCGGTAGAAATCAGTAAAATGGGTACAAAATATAAGCATTTCCAATTTAGAAAAAAGACAATGTTGTAAAAGCTTTCCTGCCCAGTAGCACCATGGAAGGGTCCCCCAGAAACACCAGATAACAGCTTAAGACATCATTACAAAATTTTAATACACGCATACACACACGGGAAGGCACCAGACATATCAGTAATACTGTTAGCAACCACTTAGATATCACGTCTATATTTTGATCTCCTAAAATCCGTTTAAAACGATCTGGTTTGATGGACGGCGGAACACTGCGGATTTTACCTCCTCCAATAAATGTCAAATTTGCTCGTTAAGGGATTTCACACGATACGTAACATAACTGGTTTTCGAAGGATTTTTCTGAGAGGCTGAACGTCCCTTTGATGCTTTGCAACCCACTGACGTGCAGCCGAGAGACAATGTATGTAAGACAGCCTTAAAGCGAATGCGAGTTAATAAATTTTTGACGCCTTTGTGCAAATGTACACAGACTAGCGTGTTACTTCAGCAGACAGGTTTCAGGGCTGAATTAAAGGCCCCTAAAACAATATATAAGCAAACGCGCACTGGCTCGCATTCCTGTCGGCGTTCAAAGATATATAAAAACAAACATGTCAGCAGAATACTTCCATTGCGTATCAAAGCTGTTTCTCTGTTTTGGTACGCATCTTGTCCAGTGTATACCATTGTGCAAATATACTTCAAATGCTGCATAAAAAATTAAGGCAACACTTGGGTATTTCATATTTAGAAAATGGCAATACATTTCCAGTTGAATTTTAATGTTTTTTGGTTAGTTTTAATTTGTTAGGAACCTTAACAACCGTCCAGTCTGGAGAACTGTACCCTGGTCTAATAACTAAATGTCTGAGTGTGCACGTATCAAATTGACAGCCTTTAACCATTATGCCACCTTTTGGTCACTACTTGAACATAACCTGTAGAGAGATAATTACTTTGTGGCACAAGCCTCAGCCAGGGCTCTGAACTTGGGCCCCAGTGTATCCAGGAATTGCAGTCCTCCGTCGTCCCCAAAGTCGCTGCAGCAGCCCACAGAGCCCGGGGGCGAGCCCCGGCCCTCGAACCCGTACACATGGAGGACGTCGTCCGCGTAGCGGTCCTCGCCCTTCTCTGCAAAATCCTCCAGCTTCTGCAAGGTGTGGAAAGTGTGATTGGAAATGGAAAGTGCACATGAAAGCCATCTGAAACAGTCATGTTCTTGGGGAATTCAGATCAGAAAGATTAACTGTAAAATCTGGTGATGGATCAGGCAGAGTTTCTGGTTTCTTTGTTCAGGTCAACCTGAGATGTGAATAACACCGTGTTTATGTCTGAAGGCCCACCTCCATTTTGGCGCTTCGTCAAAAACTCCAATTGTGAATATGTGAGGGGGCTGGTTTAGCTCATTAATGATAATTAATCGTTTAATGCGTAGTAGGCAAATCGTTAAATGGTTTAGGCCTATGTTTGGCTTTGTATGCAGTAAACAGCAATTCCTTATAGAGAAAAAAGAAAACAAAATAATGTCCCAAACCGTGTCCCAAACCGTCTAATTAAAAGAAAATACGTAGATGTGCTACTCTATTATTGCTTTGTTCTGGATATTAACTGAAATAACATCCACTTTGGCCAGTCAATAAACAGACAAAAAGCCAGCACAGATCCATTCACCACATGTAAAGGGTTTCCAGAATGTTTTACCTTCGTCAGATACAAGCCATTCGTTTCCCAGATGGCATAAGCAGACGTGTCTGCGTGTTTCAGGGGCCTGCCGTACGCGGCCCAAGTGTCCGCCCTCGAGACGCGCCTGCCTGCCGAGTCCAGGAGCACCATCTCCTCACGTTGCTGCAGACTCTCAGTGCCCCCGGTGGCCGTTGCCTTGACGACTCCGCGCCCTTCACCCTCGCTGATGGGGGCCTTCAGTGCAATGGAGCTCTGAAGCCAATGAGAGATCGACATGCTAATAAGGGATTGGGGTTTGATTTCGGTCATGGGTCTGTATCTGTGTTAGTTCTCCTCCTATTTGTCCCCATAGTCAAAAAATACACACTGTCCACTTGGATTTGTGTCTCCAAATTGCTCTCAATGTGTGTGCGCGCTCTGTGATTGGAATCCCTGTGTTCCCTGCAATAGGCTCTGTACTTTCTGAAACCCAATTTTCTACAACAAGGCATAGATATTTGAGGGATGGATAGATAACCCTATTGTGAAGGCACTCTGTTAGCTTGTGTATATATACTGAGGTGTTTGGCTGTGGGCTTGGAGGAGCTAGAGCCTTACCACTTCTTCGCCTGGTCCCTCGGTATTTGACTTCAATAAAACGCCACCGCTGTCAAGGCTGCCATTAATGAAAACATCCTTTGTTTTTGTAGTGCAGGTAAGTGCAAAGAAAATACCTGAAAAAAGATGCGAGTTGGTCAGTATACAATCCATTTGAATAATACTACATAAAGAAGTTCTCTCTGTTTTTGCAGGATTCCTCCAAAAGCATGTGCTTTAGGTGATTTGGTGTTTTCATTAGCGTGTGCCCGGTGCTGGTTTGGCATCCTGTCCAGTGTCCCCAGCCCTGTGTCCCCTGGGAAAGGCTGCAGACTCTCTATGACTGTGTCGGATAAGTAGTATGGAAAGCGGATAGAAAATGAAATGCAATGCAGCTTCAATCCCTGCCTACTTATCATAAAACCATCTAAATCCCAGTGAACTTGGTAACACCATGAAAACACAAGATCAATTCTAATCCTACCAGGTAAACAGAGACGTTCCTGAGGTTGATACTGAAATTTGACTTTCATTATACTGCTCGTGCTCTAAGGATGCATAAAGGTCACGGACTGCTCTACTCGGGAGCCCCACTGCTATGACGTGCCACATGAGGAGGTGTACAGTGAAGTGAAGCACGTCTCTCCACTCAGGAGACTGACAGCTTGTAATGCCCTGCACATTCATTGGTTGGGGGGGCTCTTAGGAAAGTCAATCGAGATACTCTGGCCTATTCAGCCCCCGTAATCTTGGCAAGACGTCTGTGGAACTCCCGGTCATAGATTAGCGGGTGCCTATTGCCCACACCTGAATGGATTGGGCCTTAGTACCACGAGAACACCTGTGCCAGCAGGGTTTCTCAGTATGAACCCCAGGGGCCCCTCTCTTGATCTCATTTTTCCAATGTGTCCCTCAGAGAACAAGGCCGAACTTACACAGCAGCAGCAACAAGACCAAGGCCAACAGCATGGCCAGGATGGCCCACCAGTCCAAAGAGGCCGATCTCCGGGGAGGAAGGCACTCTCCGTGGGCGCAGCGGCAGATCCTGACGGTCACCGTTTGCTCCTCGCCCAAGCCTTGCTGGTCTCTGACTGTGAGGGGAATGTCGTAGACTCCGGCGGGCAGCTCCGCCACTGGCTGTAGCACGGCCGAGGTTCCTGCGGCACAAATCCGTGTGGTTTGCGTGTGGAGTTGGCGGGAACTGGCTTTTAGTATGCAGGTATGAATTTTGTATATGCCATGGCGAAGGATGTTAAGTATGTGCTGCTACGATTGGCATTCATGGAATTGCAGAACAAACTAAAGTGCTAAACTAAACCCTACAGCAGAAACTGTGAGGTGTTTCTGACTCCTCATATGACTCAAAGCAAACATTACAGTACTCATTACATAGTAGTATTAACGTTATCTTATTTTATATATCTGATTGTATTTGACTACATATCTCCTCCCAGGTTATTTCTACAGTACAAGGGTTAGGTTTTACCATTGAAGCCTGTTATGGTCCATCTCCCATCATGCCCATCTGCTAGTTCAAAGGTGAAGGGTCCAGAAAAGGGGGAGAGGTCCTTATCTTCTGCCTCCACTCGAACAAAGGTCTGCATTCCATCACTCTGACACAGAGTCAGATCTTTGGGCTGAATCTCTGGAGCGTTATCGTTGGTGTCTTCAATATAAATCACAACTGTTCCGGTGGCTGATTTTGAGCCTAAAATGGCCAAAATACAAGTTATGGAAAGTTTTTTTATGAAACATCCCACCTGTCTGGTTCCATCTGGAAATCATCACCCTCCCAGCTATTTTTGGTCCCGTATCAGCATTTATGGCACCAGCCTTTAATTATATATGGGGGAGGGGCTCTTCGTGATAGGCCAGACCTTCCAACAGACCCCAAACCACCAGCAGAGCACCAAGAGCTGCACCAAGCCCCCCCCCCCTTTTATATTAGTACATGAAATGATCAAGACCAACTAGAGCAGTGTTTCTTAACCTGGTCCTTGGCGACCCCCAGATGGTCCAGGTTGCCGAGGACCAGGTTGAGAAACACTGAACTATAGTATTATTTTCTGCAAAAATCAGAGGAAACATCAGCAGGAATCCCCCCTGCAAGATGCCAGAAAGCCAAAGGATGGGCAGAGGTTTAACCAGGTCAAGACACCACCCATTCCCCTCCACCTAAGCATAATACCAGTCTGTCTTCTTTTCTGATGGCAATCAGTGCCTTATCAGATGAGAATAAGGCGAGGCAGG
This sequence comes from Mormyrops attenuatus, assembly GCA_026777985.1. Classification (NCBI taxonomy): domain Eukaryota; kingdom Metazoa; phylum Chordata; class Actinopteri; order Osteoglossiformes; family Mormyridae; genus Mormyrops; species Mormyrops attenuatus. The sequence continues at coordinate 4,930,281 of JAODKC010000082.1, read as the reverse complement.
GTGTGACGCACCTTCACTCCTGCTGGAACGAAGTATTCTGCTCCTTAGCAGCACTAGAAATAACCACAGTCTGGCACAGACATCAAGAGCGACCATGAGCATGTCCAGCTAATCAGAATCAAATGTGGCATAAATACAGGGCTGCAGCAAAAGTGCTTGTCCAAGTATTTCTGTTTTTTTTTTTAAAACCTCTGTGGTTAACTAAACTACTGTTGTTTTTGTTGCCATGGAAATCTAACAAACAAAAT
>JAODKC010000082.1:4898152-4918286 GCA_026777985.1 Mormyrops attenuatus | reverse complement strand
GTCTCTGTGGGTTACGAGTTGGTGGTTTGTGTTAAATGTGTTACTGAAGCAATAACAGGTGTTTTTGCACTCTGGCCACCCTCCAGTCCACACCCCCCCCCCCCCCCCCCCATACACGCACTGACTGTGTGCTTTACCAGAAAAAGAAAACTGAGTCATATGAAAATCATCAAGATGAATGACGTCTCACTCAGGAAAATTTCTGAAAGCTTATCAAAGACATGTATTTGCTTTTTAGTATGAAAAATTGCTTTTTGGTTATGGGCATTACCCGGGATGTGTTGCTTTATATATTTATTGTAGGAGTTCTTTCAGCCACATTAATAAGGAAAAAAAAGAAAACAGGTTTTTCTGCTCTGAGGTTTCTAACTACAGGAAGGATTTTCAGGCAGTTTTCTGCTGTTATTTAACGAATAGTATTACAGTAAAGCGGTAAAGTGTAGTTCTGCCTTCCTTTGTCGACGTTTGTGTAGTATGTTGTGTCCACCTATTCCCCAGAGACAAAGCACAGTATTGCTAGGCAGTTTGTAGCTGGTTTGAAATAAATTATGTCAGGATGATGCAGATGTGGTGTTTGTGGCCTTTCAGTGAGTGCTGATTAAATCAAGGTTGCAGTGACCCACAGCCAGTCCCAGGAAGTATGGGGTTAAATGTGGAAGGGGAAGACACACACACATACACACACACACACACGCACGCACAGCCGCGCACACACACACACGCACACACAATCGCACACACACACAGACCTGTACTCATATCTTTGTGGGGACTCCATTCATTTCTATGGGAAAACCTTAATCCCAGCAATGACAACCCTAACCCCTACCCGGCCCTAACCTTAACCATAACCTTAACCCCCACCCGGCCCTAACCTTAACCATAAGTTACCAAACAAAATACAAGTTGTTTGACATTTTTAGTTTTTTGATTGCAGTCACAGATTTTTATAAAACTGAATTTCCCCTTGTAGGGACTGAAAAACTTGGTCCCCACAATGTAATGTATATCTGACCCACAAACACATACAGAGATGAAATGTGGGAAGACACCTGAAAAGTGCAGGAGTCTGCAAACCATTTAGGGATCTGACCAAACAACCAAAGAGAGCACACTGGTGTGCATGCACTCCAAGCCAAAACATCTGTCCTAGTCCCTCCCCTGTCGAACCACCTGAACCACACCAACAGATATTCATGCTGGAAAATCACCAAAATAATGTCCAAAACATCTCTCTTTCAGAAGGAGGCGGTGTTTCAATAATATACACAAAAACACACACACACACATATTTTGCATGTATTGTGCTGTCAGGATCAAGTCCCCAGACTTGTTCATAGTCAGTTGTGGGAGGTATTGCATGAATTACCCTGTCAAGCAACCTAAACAACTAGCTTAGTTAAATGGGCCGTGAGCATTCGTATTGTTTTGGATTCCCTAGGTGGATGAATTGGCACGTTAAATGGCTGGTATACAATAACTCATGGAGGCTCTGTCTGTTCTTGACAGAATGCTTTCATTTTTATTCTTCTGTGGCTCGTTCTTTCCTCTTTACTCCCATACACCTGACCTTTGTCTTTCTTTTACCATAGGAGCTCTTGACTCGGTTAATATTTTTCTAATCTTGCTGCTGAAGTTACTGTCTGCGCCATTGCAATGCACCGCGTTAATCATTTATTTCCAAGGTGTTATGAAATTCAAATGCCCCGGACTAAGAGGCAGGTATACAAGACTGTAATTATCTTGACCTGCGTGTGAAAATGGGTTTGCCGAATTCCCGGGAACTGTAGCAGATGCATCATCAAGACACACAGCTTTCTGCGAATTTGCTGAATCAAGGCACCCTCCCAGTCTGTCACGCCAAACCTGGCTTTGGCAAGAGTGTGATCAAGGAAACACTGTTGTCAGTCTCAGTCTTGCAGCATGGAAACACCCAGTTTATTCATGTCAAAACATTCCAGGCTAGCCCCCCGCAACCTCACAACATCCTGTTTTTTTTTGGAGTGGGTGGATATTGGGATCTTACCATCACTTTTTGCTTAGCATTCTACCTATATTCCCGGTCATGGATGTGGTGTAATTGGAAGATTTCAGGTTCGAATCCCTGGCCAGCAAAGCACCACTGAGGTATCCTGAGCAAGGTACCGCCCCCAAGCACTGCTCCCCAGGCGCCAAATTAGCTGCCCCCTACTATGTCATGACGTCACATATGGGTTAAATGTAGAAAACACATTTTGTTGTGGTGTGTCGACAATGACACTTAATCACTAAATTCTAATTGGCTTACAATTACATATTGTGCCAGGGTAGCTAACACTACCCCTGGCTATGGAGTACGAGGTATGGAACTGCATTCTGACCTAGTGGACAGGGTAAATGGTTGGAAGATAGATAAATGGATGGATGAAACCACTGATTTATCCTATAAGGATGTTATCTACTCATATACTACTAATATAACTGTTTAATATAGTATGAAGATCTTAAGATGTGAAGACCAGCGCTGTTGGTCATTTTAGTTGCTTAGCACAGTGGTTCCTGAAGTTTCCCTTCAGTACCCCACTTTACTGAGCTGCGTACGGCCAGGGAAATGATTTTATATCCAAGGAGAGAACTGGGAGGCAGCCGCTTTCCCGACGCTTCTGCTAAACCCGAAGTACAGATTCACGGACCAGTGACTTTTTTTTTTTTATCGCCGCTGCAGATCTTAAACCGCCATACTGCCATACCCAGCTCCCTCACATGCTGAAGTCTAGATTGTGCTCTTTTGATAAGCACTTCAGACACACACCCACAAAATATATTGATAATGTTTTTTTCATATAATAATAATATTGTTAATAGAAACTTATTGGCGCTCACCATGGCTATAAGATTTAGCTAAAGATCTTGATAATTGTATAGTGAACAATAGCCCAGAGTATTTATAGAAAAAAGGGTTTAATAAGAGAGAATTAATTCTCCAAGAACTGTTGCTATTTAAAACGTATAATGGATTGTGAACTGAGCTTCAGAGTGCTGGTTGTACTGCGATTTCCTGCAGTCCTTGGCAGGTAGGGACCCTGCATCTCACAGGAATGTCACCTTCCCCGGTGAAGTTTAGCGGGAGGGTGAGTCACCCGCAGTTCGGCCCGCGATTCTCTCTCGGCTACTTGGGGATTTTAAATAAACTCATTTGGCCCCTCGCGTTTCACAGTTAATTTATAATTTATTATTCATGTGAATCACGATGGACATTTAAATGACCAATGGTAAAAAAATAAAAGATTAAAAAAAAAAACACAAAAAAATATATATATAAACACCCTACTGAAACATGATGAAGTGTTGTATAGTTAAAATCTATCTTTGTTAGAAAAACTGTACCAATCTTAAACACGGAGAGTTCAATATATTCCTTGACAATTTAATTTTCTATGAAAATAGATCGTGTGCGTATGGGGCAGACATAGTTTTCGTTTTCCTCTTTTCCTGCCAGTGTCCTGCCTTCAGTCACAGGTACAGTATACGAGGGGCTGATGGTGCGGACTGAAACCCGAGCCCCGCATACCTAGGCGCAGGTCGCCGGCCGGCCCTATTAGCGCTCCGCCGGTAGCTGCCTCCTCACTCCCCGCCCCTACCAGCCTATCACAGGGACCCACCTAGAACCACCTCTTCTGCTTCACTTCTTACTTATCCCTTCATGCTGGAGACATCGCTTTCTGTTTTTCTGTGCTTTATCAAAGCAAACCAAGTGGTTGATCTTCCTATTTCCGAGGCCTGTCTTAATCCTTAGACCGCAGGCTGCATTATAATGGCTCAAGTTCTCCTCGCAAATATCTTGTTACTCCCGGCTTTGCTGTTAACGGTGAGTAGGACGCAGGTCTCCGCGCTTGCGGTTTCCGATGTTTCACTTTTAGATGGCGTTACGCTGCTCTTTCGTGGCTTTTCACTAGTTTTGACTGGTGACCGCATGTTAATGTCGAACTTTCGAGCCGATCGCCAGTCTCTCAACTTACGTTAGAAAAATGTACAAGAGGTCTAGTTAATTCAGTGGTTTCTCGTCGGGAAAGGATGATGATACACACACGCGCACACACGCATATATGAATCAGTAATTTTATATAATATTAATAGTTTTATTAATTAACATATGATGAAGCTTATTTAAAGTATAGGCTACATTAGGCAATTTAATGTGGATTCGACTGATTATACAACTTGGTTCACTTTTATATCCATACATTACATATAGCCTTTTAATAATTGTCGAATTTAAGTATTAATAAGCACACTGTTTATAATGTAATTAATTATTTCCGCGCGGCGGTGACCGTGTCCTTGTCATTATGCGCTACGCCCATCGCCGCTGCTGTGTTTGGGACCGTGTGCTGGGTAAATATATTACAGTAAAACCCTGCTTACTGCACCTTGGTGGAAAACGCCCGAGGACCGTATGCGTACCATATCACAGCATACACAGGCATATAATAACCGTATCATAAAAAAATAATATTTGCTCTCCTTTTGAAGTCTCTTTTTTCTCCACAAATTATTAGAGGAAATCATTATACAAGATTATGGTTGAATAGAAAGTGTTTTCCGATTTATAATAGTATACACTGTTGTTGCATTTTTTTTCCCTTTACTTAACACAAAGTTATAAAGGAAGAACCAACATTAAAAACTCATAATTGCAGCACCCACCATTGTGGCAACTTTTAAAGTTTTCACTTAATTTTACGGAAGGCAGGGGTTATCGTGGAGGACGTGGATCCATAATATTGATATAACGCAGAACAACCGCTTTTGGTGTTCATCAATAATTACTGAAGCTGAACATCAACCGCCGTTGTATGTAACCGAGATCGTCCCAAATGCTATGGTACAAAGCCATGTGTTTCTCGGTGTTTTCCTGGAAGGTTTTAAAGTGCGAGGCTGACGCTGAGGGGCCTAAACTAAGCAGGCAAAAAAGAGAGTGGATTATTCCCCCAAAGACGCTCATAGAAAACAAGGATTACACAGGACAAGTTGTCGCTAAGGTAAGAATTCCTCCCCCCGCTCTCTATTCCTTGATAAAGATCTACGTTAATATCGCACGTTCTAACATGATTGTATGTCTTCATCCTTTCGTTGTATTTTGTAGGCCACCCATTAATTCCGTGATGAATTGGAAGGGATTCATCCGAATACAATTTATTTCTTTACCTAATGTGCATCACCAGTCGCGATAGTACATAACGTCACCGTTTCTTGCCCCGAATGCATTTTTGTTTTGCGCCCAAGCCTTAAATGGCGTTCGTACCCCGGATGTCGGCCTACTTAATCCTCTTGGGGTATTTGGCGTTTGGTGCCATGGGACCCTTCGCAAAGAAGGCTCGTCCTGTCTTTGATGTGAAAAGCCGGTGGCCCTTTGGGATGCTGGGATTTCCACTCAGTAACACTTACTTGCTTTATTTCTTAAGGAAGTTATTGATTTCATTTGTGGATTTATTTAGCACATATGATAAAGGGGATTAATAAGGGGTTAAATCAGAATGGGGGAGGGAGGGGAAGTTCAGGTACAGAGTGGGGGTCCTGAATAAGCCGTTCTCTGGGCCTACATTGTGTTACCACCATAAGCTATAAGACACTCTTTACCTTAGTTTATTAGCTATCATAGTATTTATGATCACAACCTTAAAGACGCAGTATGTTAACTTGTGGGCAGGATATGTTACCACTTGAAAACAATACATAATAGACTAAAAAATGTGATGGAAAAAAAGTTATTTTTATTGGATATGGCATTGTACGTATCCATACTACTTGAATTTTTTGAAAATTGTAATTGCAATGGGAATGAAACTTAAAAATGTATCAAAATGGCTCATTATCACCACTTGTAATATTCTTGCTTATTTGTTTGTAATGTCCCTGTAAAGATGCATTAAAATATCAAGTTATTCACAGATTGCTTCTGGTTTTACCTCCAGCAGCGTAGCTAGTAAGTGAAGTTTTGGCTGCAGCAAGAAGCAAAATAAGTCAAAATATAAAAGCGCAAGACTGAAATCAAGGTGTCATGCAGTATTTTTACATGCACTGCTGAGTCGAGCTACGCTTATAGCTCGACTACGCCATTTAATCGGACTACTGTCCTTGTCCCAGAATACATGCATGGGAGGGGAATTGATTTATTAACTGAACTTAACTGTCCGACTCCGCTCCAGTAGGTGGCGATATGGCTCCTTTCAGCCTGTTAGTACTGGGCTTTTTCTGGTTGACCTATTATGGCACAGACATAAAAAAATAATTAATATTAATATCAGGTGCCTGGACAAATGAAGTGACACAAACTTTAACTGCGATCTGGTCGGAAGAACAGTTGCAACAAGATCAGGATAGCATAACATGAAATAAAGTATTTTCTATAATATACTATGACAGCACGATATTGGAATTTTTTTAGATATTGCAATGTGATTTTGTTGTAATAAATATTGGGGTATTTATGAAACGAAAAAGGAGTTCAACATAAATTTCTCATGAACCTGGCTAGGAGTGATTTAAACAGCAAGGATGAAAATGATTATGATTGTCTCTGAGAACGCATGCAGCGCTCATGCAAAAGCAGCGGAGGTAAACTTTAAACTGATTTTTAAACATATACTGGATAATCTTGAAAAAGAATAATCACTAAAATTGCAAAACTTGCTAGGTTTTTTTTCCTGTGAGAGTAAAAATGTTTTAGCGAGACTTAAACTCCCTGCACTATGATATCCATACCAAACTGAAGGTAAGGAAAAGCCTGATCTTAATGTAAAAATTGGATATGCACAATATACATTGTCGGTATTAATATCACACGTTGTCCAGTCCTACTACAGACATTTTTTGAATTCAATACAAGATACCTTGTCTCATGTTGGGATGTCATTTGGCGCCAGTACCTGTTTTTACACAAGTGGGAAACCAACAGTAAATTGACTCCCAGTCACATTAACTGGGTGTCTCAGTCTGCCTTCAAGAAATTTGATTTAGTACAATTTACTAATGAAAATTAACATTAAAGCTCATGGAAAAAACATGATTTTTAGCATAAAATTAACCTTTTATTAAACCGCTCACTTTGAATCTTTTACAATATTTTGGGACATTAAGGAAAAAAGGTTAACGTTGAAGGAGGTGGAACTGCGCGTGGGCAAGGTGTGATTGGACATAAGGAGGTGGAACTACACTCGGGCAAGGTGTGATTGGACATAAGGAGGTGGAACTGCACTCGGGCAAGGTGTGATTGGATATAAGGAGGTGGAACTGCGCTCGGGCAAGGTGTGATTGGATATAAGGAGGTGGAACTGCGCGTGGGCAAGGTGCGATTGGACATAAGGAGTTGGAACTGCACTCGGCCAAGGTGTGATTGGACATAAGGAGGTAGAACTGCACTCGGCCAAGGTGTGATTGGACATAAGGAGGTGGAACTGCGCTCGGGCAAGGTGTGATAGGACATTAGGAGGTGGAACTGCGCTTGGGCAAGGTGTGATTGGACATAAGGAGGTGGAACTGCACTTGGGCAAGGTGTGATTGGACATTAGGAGGTGGAACTGCGCTCGGGCAAGGTGTGATTGGACATAAGGAGGTGGAACTGCGCTTGGGCAAGGTGTGATTGGATATAAGGAGGTGGAACTGCGCTCAGGCAAGGTGTGATTGGACATTAGGAGGTGGAACTGACATCTGCCAGGCTCTGTCTACATTTAAAGCCTGAGCTTAGCCTTTACAAGGTGGGTTTGGGGGGGGGGGGGGGCTGGATTTAAAGAAAGTGAATGAGAATACACTATAAGCCCATTTTGTGGAAGGTGAAACCTACTACTAGTGTCTTAAGTAAAAAAAATGACAAGGACACAATATTATATAACCCATTTTTATTTTGCTACCCACAAGAAAGAAATGCCAGCAGCAACAACAAAAAAGGCATCTAAATTTTGGCGTGAAATTAAAATATTAAACGACTGACATTCTGGCATGGGCCAGAAACGACCACAGCTGGCATGGGCTTATGTGCATAAAATAGCTTAAGACCTAAAAAAGTAACATCCATCCAGTCAAATCCTAACTTTGGTTTAATTTGTCTAGTTTGGCTTGGGCAATATTTAATTTAATTTAATTATATTGTGGTATGAGGTATTTTTATGGTAATTTCCAGAGCAATGTTGGATGAATGAGTGTTATTCTGGTATCATGGAGGGAGGGGTCCCCACAGTAAAAATTGCCCACGAAATCCAAGCAAGTTTCCAGAGACTCTTCCTTTCAAGGTTTTTGGAATTTGGAATGTGTATTGCCGCATTCGTCTTCTGATTCATATATTATTTCACTAGATTTCTTCCTGGTTGGTTAGTTTCAACCATTCTAGCTAGCTCAATTAATTTATGGAAGTCTGCCCCTAGTGGCAGATCCCGTTTTCTGCATTAAGCGACTAGGACCATTAGGCAAAACGATACTGGAGACACGTGTTGGTTGATTAATATTTGCCTAAGGAAATCTTCAAAAATTGGAACAAGTATTTTTGTCATTGAATATGTAAATATTTTTAAAATTTTAATATAATTTGAATAGGCCTAGTACATAACAGGATTGTTAGGGGGTGCTGAGCTCCTGGTGTACATCTTTTTTTTTTCTTACAGATTCGATCCGATGAACAATCAAAGTTTCCGATTAGATACTTCTTGGAAGGAGTAGGGGCTGACAGGGACCCTGTTGGTTTATTCATTGTGAATCCAGAAACCGGCGATGTCCAAGTCACAAAGGTTTTGGATAGAGAAAAAACATCAGTATACCATGTAAGTGTTCGCTTTCTAATGTGTATTGACTACGTGTGAGTATACAGTCTGAAGATGAGTGCTTTTATGGATTCTTTTTGTGTTCCAGCTCTTGGGAATCGCAAAATTCCAAAATAGGACAAAAGCAGAGAAAGACATTGAATTGCGTTTCATAGTAGAAGACCAAAACGACTGTGCTCCACGATTTATTTTCTTCCCAAATGGAGAAGTCTATGAGTCAAGCCCTGAAGGTCTGTTACTGAATTATCTTTACTTTATACTATGAATTTGGTTCAAGGCTAAATACCTTTCTGAATTAAAAAAAAAATTAAAATGTACACTTAATTTATAAAAAGTTTTATTACTTTGTTTGGTAACATTTTTGGATCAGCACTTTTGTGAATGAAATGTTCACAGAACTCATCCAGATACCTTCATTCTAGCCGTTTATATCATGAACGTGACGGCGACAGATGATGACGATCCAAATACCCTGAATTCAAAGATTTCATACAGCATCATTCAACAAAACCCGGGCGGGGATAGCATGTTCTACATCAAAGCGGCCAGTGGCCAGATTTACGTTCGATTACCCACCCTTGACAGAGAAGTATGTTCACAAGCTGTCCACTTTCCTGGCGTTTTGTGTACCTACTTGCAGGGCCTTTTGAATGATTGGCCTTGATTCCCAGTATGATTTACTTTCACTTTCGCTTTTGAGTTTTCATATGTTGTGTGAAACTCTGAAGCCTATCATTGGTAACCATACAAACAAATGACTACACCGTTGTTGTTGTCGTCCTTTATTTTTGTGTTATTCTTTCCTTATACAGACAGCGGACTCTTACACTTTAGTGATAAAAGCCACAGATTTGGACGGTGATGTGGGAGGAAAAACTGCGACTGCCAGCATTGTGATTAAGATCCTTGACATCAATGATAACATACCAACGCTGGAGAAGGAGTCTGTAAGATAGATTCGTTCAATTCGTCTGTAAGAAGCAGTTTTATTAGGAACTAGGAACAGTTGTAAACCAAAGAAAATACATGCCTGAATAACAAACCTAAAAGATGCTAAATTGCATGGTCGCATATCGATAGCAATAAACACCCTTAGTCTTAGTCATTTTTTATCGTCCGTCTGAAGTTCCTGGTGCTTTAAATGCTACAGAGAGACTAACTTGCAAAAGCTGTTTCTGCTTTGCTCTTGGGAACAGATGGGCTGTTGAACAGTAAAACACTCGGATGATGGCATCTCAAATGAGTTAACATGTTGGATGCGTTTACAGCAACATATCCAAGTTCGATATCACAGAGCCAACAGACAGTCTTAGTCTTAGTCTAAAGTCTTAGTCTTATCAACTACTCTCTCCATGGTGTTGGTGTATTTTTTTGGGAAACCAAACTGTTCCCAGACTATTGATATGGGAGGGTAACTAGCACTCACCTAAACCAGCTCAGCCATAATCAGCACAATGTTTTCCGTGTTGAACATCGACTTGTGAGTCTACGTCAAGAAACGTATTCATTCATTCGAAAATGATGTAACCACATGGCACACAACAAATGCTGTTACAGTCCTAGTCTCCCTCAAATGTAGCTTGCATCCGAGATAGTCAATATTGCCATTTTGATGTTCCAGTATGAAGGGAGTGTGGAGGAGAACCTGGCCAATGTGGAAGTGATTAGGATCAAAGCTTTCGATAAAGATCAGGTCAACACTGACAACTGGCTCGCAGTTTTCACTATAGAGTCGGGGAATGAAGCGGACTACTTTAACATCACGACTGATCCAAAAACCAATGAGGGGATTTTAATAGTCAAAAAGGTATGGATCTGTACAATTGACCTAAAAATAAAAACATGAAATAGCAACTTCTCGTTAATCTTGTTCTGATTACATTCGGGTTTGAAGTTTAATAATTTGTTCTTTTTCCTAAGCCACTCGATTATGAAGAATTAAAAGAGCTGGACCTTAAGATCTCGGTGTCAAACAAAGCTGAGTACCATGTCTCCACATCGGTGTTGAAGAAAACATACCCCATCAAGATCAAGGTGAAGAATGTACCAGAGGGCCCCATATTTAAGCCCAGAGTGAAGGTTGTTAACGTCTCAGAGGGCACTGAAACCCACATCCACACTGTGATAGTGAAATACCCGGCCGTCGATGGAGATACGTTTGAAATAGCTAAAAATGTCCGGTTAGTAGCGTAGTTGTGTTTCTTTATGCACGCATGGTACAAGAAACCTCCTTATTCATCATTATAAAATGTTTACATATTGTTTATGAGTGTCTGATTTTTTTAAACTTGTTTTATTTTTAATTCCCAACTCAGGTATGTCAAAGGGAAGGACCCGGATAACTGGCTGATAATTAATGAAAAAACCGCCGAGATCAAACTTAACAAACTGCCAGACCGAGAGTCTGTGTTCTTGAGAAACGGGACATACTATGCAGAAATCATATGCATGACGACTACTGGTGCGTTAGTCATCCTGCGGCTAAACACATCTGATCTGGCATGAAATGAAAACTCTGTTACGCTAATTCTGGTTGAACTGTTGTTATTTTAATATGTGTCATTGTATTAAAAATAGACATTTTATTGGAACTACCTGAAATAAATTAAGAATCTGAAATGCATGTGTCCCCCACTAGATTTGCGCTCCCAAAGCAGCACTGGGACCATAGCCCTGATGGTGGAGGACACCAACGACCACTGTCCAGTCCTGGTCAAAATGCCTCGGACGATGTGCATGGACCACAATGTCATTTACGTCACAGCTATAGACATCGACCTTGAGCCCAATGGCCCACCTTTTGAGTTTACAATAGTTCCCGGCAGCACCAAGGAGGCTCTGATGGTGGAACGGATCAACGGTGAGCACAGTTCTATTGACATGTCTGGCGTTGTTGGATGACAGATGGGCTGTTGAAGGAAGATGATTGACATAAAGCTTGCAGAGATTTGTATTTACTATTATTATTATTATTCTTTTATGAACAAATCTGTGTGTGCTTGTCATTATCATTTCCATGACTATCTAAAAGCGCTATATGTTTTCTAAAGCATCTGGCCATATGGGTCGCGCAAACTCATAGCCTAGTTTGCATGAACTGTATAGACAAGCTCCTTGGCAGTACAGGAAACCCGCAACGTCTCTCATGCAGATACCACAGCCGTCCTCCGGACCACGAAGTCCCTGTGGCCGGGCACCTACCAGGTGGCACTGGAGGTTCGGGACCAGCAAGGGAAGGCTTGCAGCCAAGCCCAGGTTGTGGACTTCCAGGTGTGCACATGTGATAAGGGTGGCATGTGTGTCAGCAGACGGAAGATGTCCACCGCTGCGTTCGGGCCGTCGGCCGTCGCCCTTTTCCTCCTGGGGTTGCTTTTACTTCTACGTGAGTAATGGAACATCCAGTAGCTGTTCCCTTGCAGGATGGTTTCTCGTGGTTAGCACCTCGCTAACGGTTTCCATTACTTTTTGGTCATTCTTCACCATAAAAACACTCTGTTTTTGCATATCCATCTGCTTCAGTTTTTTTTATTTAGACTCCGAAGTGTGATGCTTGATAGGGAAATACTTTACTGCATTAAACGCCAAAGTGGTGTGTGGTTGAAGCCATCTCTGATGTGCCCGCAGTCGTTCCCCTCCTGTTGCTGTTCTGTGCCTGCAACACTAAGGGGCACTTTCTCGACATCCCCTTCGAGAGTTCGGCGCCCCTGAGCTTGGGAAACACGGAAAGAATTGGGGAGGATAAAGTAAGTGGCCCTCCGTACTGGTTATGTTGTGAGCATGTTTGGTGTCGTGTTGAAATAGCTTTCAGCCAGCAACGTTACTCTTTGAATGCCATGCAGTCCTCCTTGCCTCTGGGTGGCGCCATTTGTTTTGTGCCTATTTGTATTTATCAATGCCTTGGTAATGTGTCCTGTGTTCCCTCTACAGGCGGTCCCACTTCTGCAACAGACTATGGAGATTGACCACCCTTTGGGTGCAATAAAGAAACAAACAGTGACAGGCTTAGGGGCGGGGATTTCGGGGGTGTACAGGCCTGGGTATGTTGGGGGGTTTGGGATGGGGTCAAGCCATGAAATGGCGATGAGCATGAAAAACCACAACCATCTTCAAGCAGAAAGGCTAAGCAAAGAAGAGTTTTGGAGACATCATCTTGGAAATAGATCTCAGGTCTCAGTGGGCATGGCAGAAGATGCCTTCCAAGGGATAGCACTGTCTGAAGAATTTCTGCAAGAGTACTACAGCCAGGTACGTGACCATAAAGCGGGTTTTACCTTACAGTGGGGTGGGTGTTTGCGTCTGTCTCTGGCAGTTTGCCAGTTTAAATCCCGTGGCCGGCAGAGTTATCATAGCCGCCCATCGGCAAGACCCTCAACCGCAAGAGCTGCTCCAGGTTGCTGGATAAATGGCCGACCCTGTACTCTGACCACAAGCTTCTCTCTCAGCTGTGTATGCATGTATATCACAGACACTGACGAGTACCATGATTGAATTTTGTGGTTCTTGCTACCTGTACGATAACAATAAAGGATTCTATTTTGTAGATCTCTGCCGTCTTTCTGTATCTCAGACCAATGCCACTCGGTGTATTTTACGGGAAAATTACTTCCCTCAAATCCATTTTCAGTCATTGTGTAACAATGTAAAATGATCGTTTGAGTTGTAGGAGCTTCTATAACCAGCATCTTTATATTATGTATGGATACTTATTGAAGTAAAATTGATAGTGTTACCAAGGCTGCTGGAACAGTGAACCAAGGAGATTTAAGTAAATCCAGGAAGGCTGCAGCTCCAGATCAGCAGTATGCCCGCCCGCGTCACTCATTGCGTTATCTGGATTTTTTTTCCTACCTCCCCACTGGCCTGACTGCTTTTGATTGTGTATTTTATCAATACAGAATTGTATATTGAAAAGTAAAAAGTAGAAAGTCAAATAATGTGTGTCTGTGTGTGTTTTTTTTTTCTTTTCCTTTTATAGAGAGCAAGTATCACCCCCGAGGAATTGGACCCCCATATTGATGCTCTGCTGCATTATGATTATGAAGGGGGTGGGTCCCCCGCAGGCTCTGTGGGCTGCTGCAGCATCCTGGAGGCCGACAATGACCTGGACTTCCTGAACCACCTGGACTCGAAGTTTAAGACCCTGGCTGAGATCTGCACAGGCAAGAACATTGAGGTGGAGGGGCCAGCACCCCAGCCCAAGCCTGCTGCCTGCCCCCGCCCAAGCCCCGCCCCAAGCCCCGCCCCTAGCCTCACGATGAGTCAGAAAGTATTTGGAACAGTGGCAGCTGGGACAGAAGCTGGGAAGGCTGGGAGCCTCCACATGTCTAGCTCGTCCTCGTCCGCCTTGCTGGAGGAGCATTTGGCGTCGGCTGCAGGAGCGGCGGCGGTGCAGCATCACGGCGCCGCCCAGCAGACCATGGTGCTCCCGACACCGGCCTACATCCTTCAGCCGCAGCCAATGTACATAGCAACCGCACCCAGATTGCAGCCCGCACACTACTTGGTGGACCACGAGGCGGCGTTGCAGGGCATGTACGTGCTGAGCGACACCGTCAAGCCCAGCGGGGTCCTGGCAGGCCCAGTGGCACACGGCACTCTTAGCAAATCTGGCAAAGTGGTTATCCTGGAGCAGGAGGTGAGCCCCGGTCAGGCATCTCAGATAAACCTCGTCCCCACTAGGATGGCCCCGGCCCAGAAGATGGTGGTGGTGGAGAGGAGGCAGGGTGGCGCGGCGCAGGCAAACGGGGGCATGCTAGCCAAAGGTGGCGCCAGGCAGGAGGTGGGCTTCCCCGGCGCTGCAGACTTGCTGTTATCGGAAGGCAAGTCGTTCCTGCTGGAAGCCCGGCAAGGGTCGCCTCTACTGGGAAACGAGGCCGTAGAGTCTCAGGGCGCCCTGAGCGCTTTGAGCCAGACGAGTTCTCACAAGCTGGTCGTCCAGGAAAAGGTCTCCGTCACTGAGAGAAGTGTCCATGGGTGACCCAGCTGACTTGCCGTCCCTAACAATGGAACAGTCACATGTTAAAGAGTTTGACCGTCCACAGGGTCGTGGCCTAGACCTCCAGTCCACGTCACCTGACTTCTGAACTGAGACACTAAATAATCACGCGAGACTTCAGTCTTCCTCAAAGTCGGGGTCAGTCAGTCGTGTTTGCTTTTCTACTATATTCAAAAACTCTGGGTGGAAAATCCCCAATCCCTACATTGTTATTGAAATGCACTTTCATTTATTGATGGAGGACAGTAATGGTGCACTCAACCTTAATGAGAATGAGTTATTAGCCCCTATTTAAAAAAAAAACGGTAAAGTTAAGTCAGGTCATGGTGTATATTGAATGACGCAAACCTCTAGATCTGTAGGAAGCAAACTGCATTCCTAGTCTAGTTTTCACATGTCTTAAACCACAGTGACAAAATAGGGGTATTAACGGACAGTTTATCATCTAAATCTAAATTCGGGTAAATCTATTCACGCAAGCAGACTTAAGCTAAGTTAAGCAAACATGCTAACTGATAAATTGTGTTTTCATTTTTATGCAGCCAAAATTTATCTTAGTTGCAAGGAACAGCAGGACTCTTTGAAACACTGCATACGTGCAGCACCCGTTTCCAGCTTTCCAATAAAAGCATGCTTTCAATATAAGAAGGGCTGTGCGCTGTCTCCCCCTAGTGACAGAACTGAAGATTGCTGCAGATACCAGCATTCCGCTAACCTGCTTCAAATATTAATCACAAAAAATTGATTTAATGAGTTTTTGGTTGTTGTTATAGTCCTGTATATACTGCTGCATGTACCATGTTACTTGATGTGTACTGAATTTATGAATGAGTTAATCCCATTTTATGGATTTTACATGCTCAAAACATCCATCTTCTATACCCACTTATCCTATGCTGAGAACAATGTTTCCATAATTTGTGTTCTGTAGTTCAACATGATTTTCTATTGTTTCTCTATTAAAAGGCAATAAAGTCAATGCACTGAATTGTACAATTTTAACAGGATTGAAAAGTATCAATCACTGGAATCACTGCAGGATGAAACAGTGATTACAAGGCTGTTGGTAGCTTTGGATGTTTCGTTTATCACGGAGACTTTTATTCACAATGGATGTTTATTTTTTTTAAAATATAACATTTTAAAAAAGGTAGACAAAAATGCATCTTGTTTGTTTTGTTCTTTGTAAAGTGCACATCGTCCCTTAATTCATAGTTAGGCCTTTAACGTTTTGCAAAGTAACAAGACTGTTGTATATTGGGTAGATTACCTTGGGTGTGGGCTTTTTTTAAATTTTCATTAGGTAAATGCACAATTCAGGAACAGGGGCGTTTGGAAATTATGAAGTGGAGTACAAATGTATTTAAAACAATCTCTTTTCAGTATTGAATTAGAACCATAAACATATTTTTTGTACATGTATATTACTTTATTCACTGTGTGTACTGTAAGTGACCTATAATCATTTTTTCTTCTTATCCCTCTTCATCCATGGTACAAAGGTAATATTTACTATTTACATTCTGGGTGGTCTTGCATAAAAGGTATTGCTGTAACTGTACACTGGTGCATGGTTAAATAACTGTACACTGGTGCATGGTTAAATAACTGTAGATGCCCTATCGTCGGCGATATCGCCGCATGGCCAGTGCATCGTCACCAAACTATAGGCACGATAGTAAAATCCACCTTTGTATGTCAGCAGTCTATGGTTCTGCATCACTGCAGGCGATTTGGATCGATACGCTGCCTCAGAAACATGTTCTTCAATAAACGGTATAAAGGTGTTAGACTGTGTATGTTTGTCATTGTGATTGCAAATGTACATCACAGTAGGGATAACAGAATAGAGAACACACAGGGTTATGACTGTTTTCAGGAATTTCAGTGCTATTGTGGTTTATTGATAGTCATTCACAAACAGCCCAGTTCTCAGTTCTGCATGGTGTATGAAAGTAAGTACAGATGGTCCTCTGCTTACGAATGATTTACGTTCCGAACAGCCATTCGTAACTTGCAATGTTCGTAAGTCGTTATTCAACATCATTTTAAGGGTATACGCAAGTACAAAGAAATAGAATGCTGGGAGTACGCACGCTACGCTGCTGCGCGGCGGGAGTAGCGGCCAGAAGTTGCCATACGAGTGGAAAATTAAAATGCAAATGGTGCTATTTCATTTTAATATTTGCAATATTTTTGCGCATAGATTGTGGCAAAGTGGAGATTGTATTTTCGTTTTATCATTTTCATTTTATTTTTTGCAGAAAATACGTCCCATAATTGCCTTCATTAGTGCTGTGAAATCTTTCATATTTGTAAAAACAGTAATGGTGGTGAGTGGCTCTGCATGATCGTGATCAGAAGGTTGTTAGTTCAAATCCTGTGGCTGGCAAGCATTCATTGGTTAAATTTTCAATTTAATTTCTAAAAAATGTCTAAATTATAATATGAACACAAGATAAATGGGACCCTTCCCTTCAAATCCCTGCAATTAATTATTCCAAAAAATCCCCACGCATGCAATATACTGAAACACCTGTTTATAATTAAACCCTCTCAACATATAGTAAAGTATCTAATATTTTCAACAGTGTCATCATGGAAGCATGAAGATTAAACCTCAAAAGTAATTCGGATCTGAGGGTGGAACCTAAAAACGTACCAGAGTGTTTGGAGCAAATAATGAAACGTGGAGATCAAAAGGATGAGGAAGCAAACGGCTAATAGGTGGAGACTCGTTCTTCACCTTTTTTTGTGACGTGTTGTGTGGTTTTTTTTTATGAATTTGCCAAACCCATACTGTTCATAAAAACGCGGGGGGGGGAGAAGATGGGATGTAATGTTCTCTGCAGGCACAGCCCGTGTAAACCCACTGTTTATGGTTTTCTCCATTTTAGAAAAGTGATCTGAGATGATTATCAGCGGTACGTAAATCCTCTTTTTATTAGATTCTTACAATGCGCTTTTAGCCAGACGACCCCCCTCCCTCCCATCACTGAAGCAATAACGGCAGTCAGCAGGTCCTCGGCCACAAGGTCACGGGCAAAGGCAGGCAGAGTTACCGGGACTGGCTTTAAAAAGCCAGGAGAGCTGGGGGGACAATACACCGGAGACGGCACTGCCGAGTAAGCATGACCCGCACAGTGATCTCACTGCTAGTAGCGATAACCGTCCTGTTTTGCGATGCTACGCCGGAGGTAAGTTTTCATTAACTTTTCTGCTGGGTGCCACCAATCCGTAATGACTGCTGGCAATTTCTGGCTTATGCAAATTCGATTTTCTGCACAGTGAAAATGGAGTATTAAAGCAGACTTTTAAATTGCCTTTCTGGCACGGGTAAATCACAGTGTGGCGACTTTTAAAGGCAATCATCGCGGCTGCCAACACGAAAGGCTCCTATAATCTATGTGGAAAAAATTCATCCCAGAAAGTTACTGATTGCGAGTTCAGAGACGCAGGAGCGACATTATCAAAGATACGGCATGATATAAGACCCTAGAAAGCGAGGAAATTCATGCATGTAGGAAATTTCGGTTGCAGTACAGACAAGACAATGTCCGGATATTGTTATTGCTGATATGAACACTATTGAGATATAAATGGATAGGCAATCTCATTATAACTTGCATCACGTTAAATCTTTCATGGGGTTGAAAGATCTTAATCAACGTCTAAAAAGAGGTATAAACATCCAGCGTTGCAATCCGCCTCGGTATTATAATTCATGACATATATTTCGTATCGGTGTCAGGCTCCCGTTACGTAAATTCTCGGTTTGTCCTCATGAATATCCAAGATCTGCTCAATGCATATTTGCACCGCTTGTTTGTTCGTTTGCTCTGGGAAAACATTTCATAAGTATGCAGACGGCACAGAAAAAAAAACACAGGACAAATAAAAGCCACCCCCCATTAACTTTCATATCCTCATTTTAACGATTATGTTAATCGCCACAAAAAAAATGTGGATCTCAGCATTAACACGGGGCGCGTTTCCCAAATCTGCCGTTAGCATCTTAATAGTTGGAACCATTCAGTTGCGTGGGTCCAACTATGTATGTTGCTAACGCTGCAGGGAAACGTACGCAAGACCAGCAGGGCGAACCAAAACACCGTAATCAAAACGCTGACGGCTATAGATAGATAACCACACAGTCAGCTGCAATAGCTAAAATATGCCGAAACTTGCCATTACACTCCTGGTGCGGCTCCCCCCCCCCAGGACTACAAAACGTGCCCGCTGATGGTGAAAGTGCTGGATGCGGTGAGCGGGCTGCCGGCCTCCGCCGTCAAGCTGGAGGTGTACAGACAGACAGACAACTGGAGTCTCATTCAGGAAGGGTAACAGGATCCACAAATCGCCATTTAAGGATCTTTAGTCTTACACTGACACCCCCTTTCCATCTTCCAGCTGCCTCCTCTGGACAGCTTTAAACATGACCGCCTCTTGTGCGTCTGTCACGCAGGGCCACTGATACTGCAGGAGAGGTTCATGGTCTCATCGAAGAGAAGGATTTTGTGCCAGGACTTTACAAAGTCGTCTTCCAGACCAAAGCATACTGGAAGTCAAAGGATCAAGAAGCATTTCACGAGGCAGCAGAAGTAAGTAAACATGTGTGCATGTATATACAGGACTGGACGGGTCATCTGGCACATCGGACATTTTCCTGTTGGGACGATGGGTTTATTGTGGGGGACACCCCTCGCTGGGCGCAATCCGTCGTGGGGTATCCCAAAGTCCAGAGCTCATTTTTAATCCCAGTCCAGCCCCGCATATATACACCTCTCCAAGCGTGTGACATCAATAAATGCCAACACATCCTTTCCGTTTTCCATCCATAAACATGAGCAACAGCTTGTAGATAATTAATAAGTTATAGGTACACAGTTGCTGAGCAGAGCACACCTATCATTTCAAAACACATTTATGTTTTAGTTCACAACATCAGACATGAACTACAGGATGCTGGCTTTAATTCAGTAGTGTCCTATCTGTACTCCTTGATGCAAGCCACGACATGTAAAATCACTTAATTTAGTGGTCATAAACCGAGAGGAATGCAATGTTGTATTCACCAGCTCCTGTCTGTGCAAATACTCTGTTTACAGGTGATTTTCGCGGCCCACGGGCAAGGTCATCGTCACTACACCTTGGCTCTTCTACTAAGTCCTTACTCTTACTCAACCACTGCTGTAGTCACCGCCCCGCAGGAGTAACATGCCGAATGATACGCAAAGCATCCCAGCTCAACACATCTGTAACAGGGAGAGAGAACACAAACAGATCTGACATCATACAAACATGCCTGGAATTGACCTTAAGTAGCACATCCATTCCTTTGTGTATT
>JAODKC010000082.1:4853640-4895202 GCA_026777985.1 Mormyrops attenuatus | reverse complement strand
TTTTTAAAATAACACAATTCTCCCCCTCCCGGGGCCCCCCCGGGCTGGTGTTTTGGGGGGGGGGGGGGGGGGGGGGCAAGTAAAAATCTGGCAGAAACCAGGGCATCAGTGCGTAAAAAGCGTGGCTATCTCAGCAGACGAGTTCTCACTCCATTCAGCTAAATTGCCTAGCAATCTGGAAAAATGTCATAGCTGCCAAAGAAAAACGAGTTACACTAAATTGTCTAATAATCCTAATATGCTTTAGATTTTAAAAGGCCTGTATTTACATTGGTTTTCTTCATGCAAACTGTCTCGACAGTACAATATACAGCCAGAGGAATGAGAACACGTTTCACATGACCTGGAGGGCGTCTACGACTTAAAAAAGAGGAAATAAATAAATACAAAAAAATAAACATATCCCAAATTTACATCACATATACAAATCACCATTTTGAGGAAATTAAACCCAGTCAGGAGTGAACAAAAATGGACACAACCAGCATAAACACGGCCCATTGTCCCCCAAGGTCGTCGTTAAAATGAGAGGCTGGGTTTCATTTGACGCTGCTGCTGTATGGAAACGGGTTTCCAAAGCCCTGCATAAGCTCTTGGGTCTCCTGCCCCCAGCCTGACAGCACCATGCTAGCAGCGGATCAAACGTTCCAAATGGGAGAAGGAGGAACATTTCCCAGGAAGAGCAAATATTTGTACAATGAAGTGTACACTTACCTTGAATCATTTTTTAACTGGCTCCTACTTTGACATTTGTCTGATGTGCCATACGTCCCCCCAGCCCCCAAAAAATGAGGTGAATTTAAGGTGGAAGGTTCAGGCCCAGAAAGTACAAATCCAGACCAAGGTTCTCTTTCAACCAAACAGCTGAGTGCTCTGTGACTCTTTATACTCAAATGGTAGGTTGAAACAAAACCTTGGCCTGAATTTGTACTTG
This sequence comes from Mormyrops attenuatus, assembly GCA_026777985.1. Classification (NCBI taxonomy): domain Eukaryota; kingdom Metazoa; phylum Chordata; class Actinopteri; order Osteoglossiformes; family Mormyridae; genus Mormyrops; species Mormyrops attenuatus. The sequence goes on along the minus strand of JAODKC010000082.1, from coordinate 4,894,268 downwards.
CTGAACCTGAACTTCTCACCTCCGAAATTTAAAAAACAAATCAGCAAGAAAAAGAGCCTGTGTGAGTTATGCAGGGCGTCGACCCCATCTCTCCTGGCACAAAGTGGAACCCTTGGCCAATCGCACTCCTTCCACAGCACCTTACCACTCAAACAAAAGACTGGTGATACAGAACTCATGTGGATTTAAGGCTATGTAGTAAACATTGTGTTGGCTGACACTGGCACTCTGCTGTTCGAAAATGTGATGGGAATTTACTAGTGGAAGCCGACACGGCCTCCTTAACATGCAAATGGCGACACACGAGATAATTCCGGCGGTGCGGGTCTCTATTCTTCACGTAGGGCGACCCAGCCACGTTAAACCGGACGCCTTCATTTTTTTGTTTTTTTATACCTGCTGAAAGGATTCAGAAACCGGATTTTGCTTGTGTTAGGTCCTGGAATCCATTCATGAGACAAGAAGCCAGTTCAATAGTCGGCGACAGGAGCCAGTTCTGGGGAAAGGTTAACTGATATGTTTTTGTATAGTCTGCTCAGAGTGATCTTGGGTGTGTAGTTCAAGTTGTTCAAACCATCTAGGTACTGTCTCTCTTTGGAATATCTCAGAAGCTTGTACCTGTGAAGTGAAATGGGAACTCCAGTCAGCATTTATACTGAGGCTTGATCTTCTGAAACACAATAACGTGTCATTACAAGCATCATATATGAAGCGTCAAATACTTAATAAATTAATATCTAAGAATACAATTAGCTTGATTGGGGGAAAACAGCTAATACCTTCTACTGTATGGCTCCAGAAATGACACATCCTAAGGCAACCAGATTAACAATCCCAGTCACAAGGAATTTTCCAGAAATATTTTCAGACACAGCAAGTATCTACAATTAAAATGTCTGTGGCAGGAAATGAAATTGTTCAAACTACTGTTTGCGCTCTGCTTTCGTCAACAGCTGAAGCCATCTTTAGGTTAAAAGGTCAGGATCCCGTGATGTGAAAGGCATCCGGGCACAGAGTTTAGTGGGAGAGCCTGTGGGGTCAGCTACCTCACGGGCACTGCTGTCCAATACTGCAACCAGTGCAGGAATGCTGAAGGGGGCACCTCTGCAGGGTGCGTGGACAGGCCCCTCCCGGAAACGTCTCTGTACTCACCTCCCCAGGAACTGAACTTCTCCCCGATGGTGGTGAGGGATGGATTTGTACTTTCCTATGTCCCCCTCTGGCCTGGTGACGTTGAAGCCCGCATAGTGCACCCTGAAAGCCAACCAGAAGAGCATAAGTACAACCTAGAACAAACTGGAGCAAATATCTTCAATCTCACGAGATCAAAGCCAACCATCATTACTTAAATGCATTATACGTTTCTGCCTTTTTAGAGGGGGCTACAGAGATAATGGGCGAAAAAGATGGAGGATTGTAACTATAGCTACATCTATGTCAGAGCACATCCCATTAGATGCTGCAGCAAGAAATTACTTCCAGCTGCGACGTTTTGCACTTATCAGTAACAGTGACCTGTTCCAGAGGTCGTCGTCCTCTCCACCCCAGCCCCAGAATGCATTGGGAAACCCATTGATCTTGCGGAACTGGTCCACGGTCAACCCACTCACACCTCCGAAGAACTCCGCATACGGAAGGCTGAGTGGGGAAAAATAAATAAACAAAACGAAAAAAAGCAGGAAGTGTCAGGGAAAGGTGATTAGATGCCTAAAAATAGTCTAGAAAACATGTAATAAACATAGAAGACAATACACAGCCTGCCCTTGCTATTTTTACCTTTAGTCATTTGTACAAACCTTGTTTGCAGTTTATTATACTGCTGCCACATGCAAATGAATATCCCACTGGGATCAATAAAGTAACCATCCATCTATCACTTACTCAACATTGGATGAATGGCTACTTTAAAACCAACCCGATCACTGAAGCATTGAGTGTAATGGATGCACACTTCCTGATCTGAAAGAACGTCAGCTTAGGCTGAAATATACGGAAGTCATGCCGACAGCATGCGAGTAAAGATTTATGGTGGCGATGAGACATGAGGGGGCGCTATTTTCCAGGATATGTCCAGTTTATAATAGGCAACCAGAGGACATAATGCAGAAATAAATACTGCTTAGCTTCTACTAAATAAAATCCTTTAGTTAGTGGCAAAATCAAACCGGTCAGGACATGTGCTGCTTCCCAATATCCAACCCAGCCCACATTGCCTACCCAGGACTCCTGACAGAACCGTCTAGATCATGCAGCCACCCGAATACATGGAGCGAGGTGCAGGAGACACGCACTGAACACCAAGGGCCCCTTAATCTCAGAAAAAAAATCCCACGTGACCCACAGGGTCCCGACGCAGGTTTTGGAAAAACGTGCGCAGGATGGGATTCATCTACTTTAGTGATCTCAACCCCTCTAAGGGGGATTTGTCAAAGGGATTACTACAGATTTTAGAACACAGGTTAGGATTACATGAGAGAAACAGGATTACACAGGGGTTAGACATTAAGTCACTTTCACAGCAATACGAAAGGCAAATTCAGATGAAATATGGCCATAAAGCAAATGCACAACATCTGCCATGTGTAAATTAATTCCAGACACACAGATCTCAGTATAACCAGGTCTGACACGGCTGATATACTCCTAAGGCAGAGGCAGAGAGCTCTGGTGTTTGAGACCTACTAGATTTCCATGTAAGTACAAGCACCTGTAAACACCAGGGATGGGAGATTGTCGGCCTACAGATAGACTTACCCAGCCTCGCACATGGCCGTCTAATTGTCAGAAAATAAACACTAATTAAAGAGGAGGATAGGCCACAGACGTCAGCGATAGCAGGCCCGACTGGAGCAGCAAAACAGTGGACATGCAGAGTGCGATCGGTAAAGGGAAGTGATGTCAAACTCACATGTACATGTATTTGTCCAGCTTGGCGGCAAAGTGCCGGGGCATCTGCCCACAGCCGTAGTAGTTACGGTCATTCTCCGGGATGTGGTCCACGTCGTGGAAGATGAAGCAGTCCCAGTCTAGGTCCTTCATGGCTTCCTTGAAACCCACGTTGAACAGCATGGCACGGTTGAAGGGCTGAGTACCAGTCTAATGAAAAGAGAACCAGTAAGGAACAGAAACTTGTGGAATCTATATGCAGCAGTTGGCCATTATTCAAGGCCCTGACGGTGATATGGACTGCGTCCAAATTCAGGGGCTTCACCCTTCTAAGGCTGCATTTGAACACCGAATGTGTCACAGCGGTGTGACAAGGCTGTCCCATTTCCAAGGCTCCTTCAATTGAGGTTTAGAAATACGTCCTTTTGCCAAGTCGCAAAAGATCCACCCGATGGATCGTTCGCAGTCCAACATATCACATGCTTCATTGCGCAGCGGTAAAGTAGGTGTGTCTTGGCTAGGAGCGGGACTTCATGACTCAAAGGTAATGGTGGGAAATAGCTGGTGACGCAAATAGGCAATTATTCATAGGCCATACATCCCATTTGACAACGCTTTCTGTTAGACCTTTGAAGAAGGCAGCCCACAAAGGATGTGCCCGAGTTTGGACACAGCCACAAGTACTCTGCCAGCCACGGGATTCAAACTCATAACCCTCCAGATGAGGTACAGGTCCCAAGCGTGCTGAGCTGCACACCGACCGGCAATTAAATACTGAATCATCACCAGAACTCAGGCACGCGTCACAGCCGCCAAATTGTGCAGAAATGCAGAAAAGATGGATCACCTGCTCGATGACGTAGAACCCGAATTGCAGGTGCTGGCGCTGGAGCATGGGGATGAGGTGCCGTAGGAGTATGGGCAGGTGCTCATGCCGGTTCCGGAACGGGATCAGGATGGCAACCTGTAGGGAAGGAAGTCACTCAGGATGCATGCAGCGAGCGTACTAGAAATCACCCACAGGCACGAGATACGCCAGCAAAAAAAATGACCGGACACCACTTAAATTGCACAGCAAAATACCTCCATCACTTATGTATAGATTATGTACAGCCGACCATTTCATATATTTTTTTTAATCATCATGCACAGCTGCTCGGAGTGACCAGGGTTACATTCCACTAGATGTTGGATGTGTACAACTGTGTACGTGAAGAATAAACCTCTTGAAAAATCAGGAACAAGCACTACTAGGGATAGGATATGGTCAGCATCACAGCAAACTGCAAGTGCGCCATTAAATACACACAAATCAAACAAGACAGGAAAGAGGAGGACTGGCTATAAGCAAACCTAATCATGGCAGAGGCACCAAAGAATGACTAGGCAACCATTTTCCTTGATTATCTGTATATTCACCCCATAACACTATTTACATAGCAGCTGAAATGGCCAATTGGAAGTGAGCATGGTTTTTTTAAGACAAAAATAGTCTGTGTGACAGCATAAAAATTGGCTCTTGCATGTATATCGAGCCCCGAGGGGTTCTGGCGCAGGAGCCAAACCACAGCAATGTGACGCGGTGCTCCAGGTCCGCCTAGCCAGCACCGTCAGACCCACACCATTTTAACTTTACCGGCCGGCAGAGCTCCTGTGTTATGAGGCACGTCTGTAAATGAGGCCATTTTCAGGCTGAGCCAGTTTAATTCTCACAGCAGTCAGGTTAACGCCTTAGTGCCACCGTGTACCAGACGAACCCCATTCAGAAAAAAATGCAAAAATTCCCACGCTTCCTCTGCACAGCAGCAGCCAGAGAGAGGTTCAGACAGTAAGTGGTTACGCGGGGGACTGCCGCACAGCACGAGGCCCACCGACTCACCTTCCAGCGAGGCTTGCAGTCTCCTGGCTTCCAGTGGCCGGTGTTCCGAATGTCTGTGTATTTCGAGAACCGGAGGTAAATGTCTTCCATGGGCATTTCAGTCATGTTGACGTCGGTTTGACCCTCTGGAGGACACAGAACAGAGATTCACACCGATACCAGAGAGCACCGCAGCCACTCACATAACACAAAAGTTACGCGGGTTGGCACGAGCGTCAAGAATGGCGATTTTCGGTGAGCCACAGGCCATCCAGACGGGGAGAGAACATCTGGCCTTTTAAACAGGTGGCGGCACAGAGGCTGAATGGAAAGGTCCATTTCCAGGGAAAAATTCACTTGGGAACTTTCCATATGCACGATAAAAAAGGGTAAAATATGCAATTAGGGAAGCGGAGCACAAATCACTGAACATGCAATTCCTAAACTTGTCACTCATGAGTTTGATTTTCACATGCAATTCGACATTGTTCTGATGTCTAACTATATATTTTGACCATGGAAACATTCAGGAACAGAATGGTATCTGACTCACTGACTCTGAAACTTGTTTCATAAAATTTCAGCAATACCGCACCGATATTAAAAAGCTCTCTTGCATTCCACAAAATACAAAATTTACAAGGTAGTGGCCTTTTCTGAGCACTCATAAGATTTTATACACGTATGCCAGATCCATCTGACGGCGCCTTAAACGACAGGCGGTCAGGTGTAGGACAAATCGATTCGTCACTGCGGCAGCATTATCAAGAGGAACCATCTGTGAAGAGCAAGACATTACTGAGGGCTGGGAGGGGGCAGCCTGCAGTTGGCCAGGTCTGACAAAAAAAAAAAAAAAACACAACCCTTTGTGGCTTGAGGAAGCAGAGGGTGGAGATCAACCACAGAGCACCAATCAAAAGTATCACAATGATTATAGCAGCAGGAAGGGAACCAGCAGTCACTGAGATGATCATGTGACTGATTGCTGTTGAGGGGAGCGAAGAAAAATGGATAGGTGGCCTTTCAAGATGCATCTAGAAGTGTAACAGACAGATAAAAAAAAAAACTTTCAGCCAGAAAATTGAAAAGAACCTGAAGGGTTAAGAAAACCGGAGTCACAGGGTGCTGACGGGGAAGTGTCGACAGCATTATTGCGCATAGCGACACAAAGAGCGCGGGGAGGGGCCACTTACTCATAGAAGGTAATTTTTCAGGGCAAGGGAGGTTTAGGGCATAGGTGAAATTCTCAGGAAGATAAGTAGTCGGCTGGGCGATGTATTCACTCGAATTATTGCCATCGGGGTAATCTGTGAGACATTAGTAGACAATAAGTGCAAATAAACATTTTTCACGCCTTACTGAGCGTATGCATTACAGCACAGCAAGACGCCCAAGTCGTGTCAACGCTTACACTTCAAAATGAAAGTATATTAAAGACAAAAAGCACACAGAATACACCAGCACACAGGTTATTAAAATACCATTAGCAGTTGAGAGATGGTAGCCGGGAGACCAGTAAATAAGGTTCACAGGTCATTGCAAAGCATTATGCTTGGTAAGAACATCAGCAGGTCTGAAGTTGCTAAAGCAGGTAAGAGCACAAAGAGAATGCAATGAGGCAAAGGACATGGGACGGGGCAACCTGTACGTACCAGTGCCATTGATGCTGCTGTTCTTGTTGGTGTACAGCCTGATCATGTGACCGATTGTACGGACATTGTCCCTCAACATCATACCCTGGGCCTGGACCATGAAGAAGTAGGTGTTGGCTGAAACGAGAAGATAGGCTGCTCTTCAGTGGTACTATCAGCACAGGGTGTGAAGGATGGAGGCATGTTGGTGGAACATGCCACCTCCACAAGGAACAGGGGACACAGATTGTTTTAAAGCAACTGGACCAGCTCGAGATAAATTTGAAATTTGGTTCACAAAACAGTGCGATATTCTTATCCATGCCAACAAAACACACAGCTAAATTTTGAATGAACATGCAAATTTCAGTTCTTGCCCATGTCCAAAGGAGAGCAGACAAATTCATTTCATAGATCTACTATACCTCTTACAACATCTCTTGCAGGTACACATATGAAAGCAATCAGCTAGTTCTGAAATAGAAGCTGCCATTTGCACACAAACACCCAATGCCCAAAGCACGGCCATCTTGGCCAATAGGTGGAATAAGGGGTAGTCATGCGATTTTAACTCAAGCCATTATACCCTTAAGCTACAGCAAAGCAATTAATCTGAATTGCACCAGTAACCACCTAACCATACAAATGGATTGATTTGATTTACACTAGAATCTGATAAGATGCTGCAATAAAGAGTGTCGTCATATACAGAGTAGCCATCCAAGACCAAAAAATCATTAAAAGAAAGCGATAAAGGAGTAGTTTCACGTGACTTGCTTGTAGGATGCACATTCACAAACCAAGATCAATCTTCCAAAGGCTGTAAACTAGGCAACCAAGGTTGAGTCAATTAATCAGTTAATGCTCCCGTTTCAAGGTGACACAGGGACAGACATCAAGCATGCAAAACCGTGGACAAAGTACTGGTTAACACAAGGATAGGAATAGAATGAAGCATGTTGGTTATAAACCATAACACACTGATGGCAAACTTTGTCAGTTTACAAACATTTTAAAATCGGCATAGATGTATGAATCAAAATGATTTAAAACCACCAGGTACCACAAAAAATAAGCCATATTAAACTCATAGCTTGCATGAAGTAAATTCGACTGCAAGCAGGAAGAAAGCATGGCTTTTGAAGTAGTGGCTCAAAAGAGGGTTTGTTCATACCAACTAGCTGAGTCTGCCAATTGAAAAAAAGGATTACCAGTGGTAACTAGCACACTGGGTTTCACTGACCTTCTGACTGGTGTATCTTCCCTGGGTGTATGGGGAGTGTAACCTCTCTCCTTTTATGGTTCGGCCACATAAAGCAATTGTCTAAAGGGCTAATTAAATTTTCTCTCATCTGACTCAGCGAAGCCAGTGGTTTCGGGTGAACATTACAGGAGGAGAATTACAATTACTACCTACTAAAATGCCTCTGAGGATATATCAGTTCATACCAGGATTGTCAGTACCAATGAAGATGAACATGAACATTCTCAGGGGAACATCTAATATGCATTATCTTGCTGGAGAGTGACACCACAGTCATCGCTCAGATTTTTTTGAATAAAAGACAACTAACATTTCTCCCCCTACACAAAAATCATTACTAAAGCAAAACTGTTGTCAAAGGCGAACAAAGCAATTAATTTTGCTGTATAAGTGCAAGATATTCCAAGTCTTTCAGGTTTCCTCCATGTAAAATGACTAAACTCCCCAAAATCCAGACTATATCAAAAAAGGGGGGTTGGGCACTGATCAATATGAACATCACACTTGTAACACATGAACTGAAATTAGAAATGTAGTCTGTACTTCTTCCCATAAACATATTTAAAACAGCTTAACATATAGCTCCATCACCTAACTTGCCCAGCATCTAAAAGAAATTATACATTATATTATAATGTCAACAGTAGTGTGAATGAAAAGAGCAAAAGAGGTTAAAAACATATTGTACAGACACATTATATGGGAGACCTAAAGGAAAAATGCACTTTCCTGGCATGTGACAGACAGCACACGGCACCCCGTGAGACCCTATGACCCGCAAAAATACAGGAGCAGCCCTCCTGACAGGCATAAGGACCCTGATGCGCTACTACAAAGAGCGTCTCACACGGGAAGCCTCTCAGACGGACACTGCATTGAAATTCAGTCCCACAAGAATTTGCATTTCAAATGAGGGCCGAGTCAGCAAGCAGACACACACACACAGATACAAATCCAGTCCACAGCAAACTACTCACAATCACTATAATGATCTAATGCCTAACAACAAAATAAAATAAAAATGTCCTTTGGAAAGACCATGCACACAAGCTGGGCTTGGCACAGTACCACCCCTTGTTCAATGTGTTTTTTTTTTTTTTGACAGCAAAGGCCATTTTAAAAATGGGGGCGTTTTTGTCTACTGTGCATTTTTCCCAGATATATTTTTGCCTCATTATATAATAAGCGGTTAGCCATGGTTCAGCCACGAAGGCAATAAAGAAATGTATTCCTTTGTCTCCTGACTCACCAGACCGTCTTCAAATGTTGAGATGAATAATATGTTATCTCCCAGTGTAAAAATAAACCCATGGCTGTTTGAGGAAAGCAGCGCTTTTCCGTACGACACTTAGCAGCTGACACAGCAGAACGCAGCTTTGCTTCATAGACGAGAGAATGACCCTGGCAAGGCCCTGAACCTGAAAAGGAGGAACTACCATCCACAATCACGGAAGACTAACCAGAACAGACAGCAGTCGACTCGGAGGAGACCGGCACAACCAAACAGATACCAGGTGAGCACAGACCAAAACAGAGATTTTACCAACAAATGTCTTCACAGCTTTGTCCCAAATCGGCAGTCGGAATAACACACTAGCGGCAGAGCTAACCAATTACTTCTGAGACAGATTATTAAAAATGATAAAGTGAGAGACCACAGATTTTCTGAAGAAGCTTAAAAAAACTTGCACTTTAAGTCTCACGGCAGCCATCCTAGGTACCTTGTTTGGGATGACTATAATTGCCCGTTACTCACTGATAAAGTGGGAAAAAAAAACAGAAATAACAGCTATAATACAGGGTCAACAAAACAGACTAGCACTGGGCATTTCTGTTTGAAGGAAGATGTTCATAGAAAACAACTCTCAAAGTCAAAGGTGGTTACAACACATAATTCCAGTGGGTTTTAATCAACCACAAGTGGAGCCTCATTCACAAGTGATCAAGCACATTGTTTGTGGCAGAGCAGTTTGAAGGTGCAGCTCTGTCATTTTCTCTAGATAATTGAATGACAAGAAAATGGGGCAAGAAAATAAACAGCCGAGGACGTATTCAATTTAAATCACAATTAAATCCACTTAAATGTACCCGTACCCAGCAATTTAAGATGGTCTGGTGCGTTGTCATAAGCATACTGCTTTGACATAAACGCATTACTAAAGAAATAGGCAATTTTACGCGACTAAACCACTTCATTGAGGAACTAAAGGCAGATACTGATCGCAAGCTGGAAGTCTACAGTAGCTGGTTTGCAGTTTTCTAGCTGCATGGAGGACACGCCGGCTTCGCTGACCGAGCACTCCCGTCCTGCGCCCGAGCATGGCCTACACGCACGTCTGCATTCCTTCTGTCAGGCATTTACAGCGTATGATCAGTCCGTGCTTAAACGGCAGTTTTACTAAATACAATGTGATCGCATGACAAGGAGGGCGGGGCGGGGCGGGGCGGGATGATCCTTTCGCAGCGGTCGCATTACGAAGCCGGGGTGACCAAGTGGTTAAAAGGGAGCGGCGCTGTCCTTGACGGCTGAGAGCCACGTTCCGGTCCAACATCTCCGAGTTAAATGAAAACACGTGCTCGGTGGCGGTACCCGTGCTACGGTTCCCGCAGGCACGCCTCCGATCACGCCCGCTACTGACGGGACCCATCGCATGGCGTTACATAACAGGCAATTAACGCAAAAAGGCACATGCCTGCGAATCGGCGATTCTCTGCTTTGCGTCACGATTATGAACGCTCGACTACTCAGCCGGCATTTAAACGCAGGTGGACTGGAGCTGACGGCTTTGTGGAGGTGCAGGACACCGTGGGAGCGTCTGCACGCACACACACACGTGCATACACACACAAGCATGACCCCGAAGCAGACTTAGCATGTTCGCACAATGGGACCCGAGCCAGCAAGCCGAGCAGGTGAAGGTGCACTAATGCACTGATCAGCATAGGCGAGTTGGATAACCATAGAAGTTATGACCGGGGGTAGCAGTTACCCCAAATCACCCAGCAATGCCAGAATTTTGGGATTGTAGGGCAGCTGCCTACCATCTTTTTCTCGTATTTTTTTTGGGGGGGCGGCAATGCATACAAACTGCAGGCAAGAGATGATATCCCCCATGTTAGATCATTAAAGGTAGTGGGGTCTGCCGTGTGCGCTTACTCACCGATTCCGGGCGCCACATAAATGAAATACAGGCAGGACGTGGACAAGGAGAAAAAGAAAATGAAGGCCAGGAAGGAGCGGTTTGAGATCCGCAGGAGCCGCCTCCAATTCCGCATTTTCGCTCACAGTCCCGGATAGCGGTGAAATAACAATCCCATAAAAGGTCGCTTTAAACCGGTATCAATGATGATTCTTTTAAATAAAAAAAAAAGAACCCAATTGAGTTAAACGGCCATGTAAAAAAAAAAAAATGAATTAAAAAAAATCAAAGTGCCGATAGAGTCCGCATCGCGTCTGCCGGGGGGATGCAGTAAAACTGCGATATATACGGAGATCCGCGTCGCTAGCCCGGACTAGAAACGCGCAGGATGGGAAGCAGGCCCCGTGGAGCAGCGGTCAGGCTGCCCGGCTGCTTTCAGCAGGCATACCGGAGCCGTCCAGGGCCAGTCCGCGATACAGGTCTGTTATTTCTCGGCGATTCCCATGACGTCGCTCCTCGTTTAGCCTTCTCTCTCTATCCCTCTCTCCCCCTCCCTCTCCTCGCCAACAATGAAGCTCCTTGGACGATTCTGGGAAAAATCTGGTCGGTGCCGCCTCCTCCTCCTCCCTCTCCCCCCCCCCCTCGCCTCCTCCCTCGCGCTCCGCGGCTCCCAGCAGCGGCCACGCCGGTTAGCCTGTTAGCCTGCTAGCCTGCGAGGTAAGTTACGGTAACCCGCGGAAATGCTACACGGCGATTCGAACCGCGCCCATAAAATATTACAACAGCGTTTACGGTTGGTATTTAAAAACTAAAAGTTAACTCCCCCGTAGTACATTTTAGCAGACGCGCGCGTATATATTTTAATATTTTAAAAGGATGTTTGGAGAACGTGCGCGACCCTCGGCCCTGCCGGCGTTCACCATGGCAACTGCTCCGACCGCAGTGACGGATTATGGGGTCGCGTGCTACCGGAAGGGACACGCCTGTTTTTCGCTGCAGCTGCGACCGAAAGTGCATGCGGTGTCATACGTGTCTGGGGAGAGTACGCAGACAATGCTGGGTGGCTTTCCGTGTAGTGTATTCTCTCTCACACAGGATGACGTTGCAGTGGTTTTAATGGCGCTGCCTGGGTGGCCACATTTTTTTCTGGTCATGTATTTTAAAGATCAGGGGTTGTGCTAAGTTGAAACTACACCCTGCAGCGTAACAGTGGAATGATTTGCGATTGTTGGCCATCTGCGAAATGAGACGGTCGAGTTCAAAGTTTCTGACTACTTCTTCTTCTTTTTTTTTTGGTTTAGGAATTCGTCAGTCACGTAGGAACCGAAATCTATAGCCTAAGGATGCATGATTGAGCAATTTGGGACGTAAAGTACAACCATTATTATCTTTAAAGTACCTGGTGCAATATAAGACGGGAAGAGTTAAAAGGACATTAGGCTGTCCTTCACCTGGAGCAGCCTTTTCCATCTGACAGGACGTGAGATATACACGAAGATGTATCTGCGAATGCATGTATAGGCCATGAGTATCAAGTTCAAAAGAGAGGGATAATATTATATAATTATATTATAATATTATAGCGATCCAGAAGATGCAAATAATATTAAGTATGAATAAGTATTTCATTCGACATAATAAGGTAAACACACAAATAGTGATGAATCACAGATTACTTACATTCATTGTTGCAATACCTTCAGTGTTGTAGTAAATACATTTGGTCTAATATTCAGTATAATACTGAAATATCACTGCTTTCCTAGGTGTCATTTTTGCACAATTAAATAAGTAAAGATTACACTATTTTCTGTAGAAATTAGCCTGTTTCATATCTTTGGATTAGAGCCAATATCAAAACTTAATAGCAATGAAGCAATCCTGGATTGAGAAGAGTGTTAAGTGTTTTCTTTGTAAGGTCCAGCATTTCAATGTGCCCGATGAACAGAGTAGGGCAGTCTCCGCATCTAATCACCAAAGCTGCCGACATACTGTGTGACACGAAGTTTTACCTGGTGCGGCACTGTAAATAATAAACGTCTCCAGTTTCCTTTGACTACCTCTCAATGGTCAAAGCACTTTAATAAAAGATTAGGCTGCATAATTCATCCTAACTATTGGGGGATATACTTTGAAACTGCCTTTTGGACATTTTGCCTCCCTTTGCAGAGAATGGGAAGTAGCCATGACATATTTGATCAATTTAATGGTTATGATATGAAAGATGAAAGACACAGAGTGTCACATACAAGCAGCATGCCTGCTACATCCCCAGAATTTCACTGACAGCCAGAAATCAAACTTACTTGATAAACCCACAGCTTATGTCTAATCTATTATCCATTTTCAGTAACGCTAATTTGCCCAGGGGCGTTGGGCAGCCAGTTGACCTTGGACCCCCAGAGGTTTTTTTTCCTTCTTACTTTGGAGTTTTTGATTCCTCTCCTCCGTTGTCATTTGGCTTTATTTATTTAATTTCTTTCCTTCCTTCTCCCCATTCTGTATTACTCTCTCTAACGATGTTTAATGTATCACAACACATCCATGTAAAGCACTTTGGGATGACTCTGTCAAAGCAATAGCAATGATTTTTTTAAAAACTGATTAACTTTATTAATTTTACTTTTCGCCACATACCTATATGACCCATTGCACCTGACAAACTGGCCTTGTGAGTAGTCTAGGACAGTGTTTCCCAGTCCACCAAGTAGAAGTCTTATTGCAGACACTTACGTTCTCAGATGGAACATGTTACAATATCTGGCATATGAAATGAGCAGAGAACAAAAATCAGAAATACTCAGTCAAATAGTTTAAATTACACATTCAGATCAATACAAGTATCAATAGAAGTACTCGTATTGGTATTCAAAATACGCTGTAATGTGGCATCATCTCTTCTTTAAAATTCAGTGGTTGCTCAGTTATACTTGCATAAAATTGAGAGCTGTAACACTTTCCCAATTCACACTGGAGATCAGCCATCTGCAAAATCACCCCCCTATGGCTGACTGGAGGCAACGCAGGCAGAGTGTGTGCATCTGATAAATGACTCATGGGAGTTTTACACACACAAAAATGTTCTTAGGGCAGAAGGATCAATGATTGGTTCAGGGAGATAAATCAGATTGTAGAGGAGATGGGTCCAACCAATCAGATGTTTCAATCATTTATCCTTCTGCCCTCAGAAGTGTATTCAGAACAAATTTGCATAAAAGATGAAAATCCAAGGCATCTGACTGTCTGTTGTGCGTCTTGCACCTGCTGTCCACCCTCCCTTCCCTCTCCATGTTCTCTGCAGCAGAAGTGTTTACCACCACTCACACTACATATTTGTGTGGGTCCCCCCAAGATTTGAGGCCCCCCTGTTGGACACTAACAGTCACTACACTAAATATTAAATAAAAACATTCCTTTTAAAGGAGATTCTGAGGCAAATATGTTTTGCTAACCAGCTAGCATTTTCTGACACTGCTAGCTATTTATTTATAGATTTGAAACTCCTAACTGACGTTTCGTGTAGAGCCTTAGAAGCAACACACCAGGCCCTGCTCCTCACTGTTGACATACTCAATTTAGTCGAAATTCAGCGAGTTCAGGGATTAGTTCGCTGCTAATTCTGCTGATTAACCCTCAGACTTGTTCTGGCTGAATAAAGCCTGAAGGTGGTAAAGCAGAAAGATTGCAGTATGTGAAATGACTGAGTCCAGCACAGGGGGCCCCTGTGCCTGTAATCAGAAGGCCATTAGTACAAATCCTAGGCAGAGCTGCTTCACCAAAGGGCCCTTGAGCAAGGCCCCAAGCCCCTACCAGGCCCTGCTTTCTCAAAACTGTGCACCACTTTGAATAAAAGCATCTGCCAAATGAATAAAATGCACAATGGAGGAAATAATTAAAAAGATCTTAGACAGGAAAGTCTCACAGGGCCAGATTGTGATTGTAAAATTGCCCATATTCCATACATCAATAAACTGCAATTAACATTGTTTACTATCTAATGATGCACTGAAAGTATTGCAGTTTGGCAGTTTTGGCCAATGACATCTTTCAACTAGACATGCAGTACATGTGAGAATGACTGACCTTTGATGTATCAAGACCCCCTATGTAGGATTAAAATGATATTAAAGTTGTGTTTTATAATCTCTGCAGTCTTGCTGCTGCTGACCGCAGTTGAAGTGCTGTGTGTACAGCAATAGGATGTCATCTGCAGAGAACACACAGGTTATCAGTCTTTGTATTCAACTTCAAAAATTATCTTCAGTGACAATCAGCTTGGTATGTGTTGGTTTCTCGGTGTTGTATCACATTGTATCATAAAATGGATTCTGGCTGGGTTTTCTGGAGAAATACGAGTTCATCTTGAAACTGCTTGATTTTAACCGACCGTACTTTTATTTTGAAATGCAGGCATGTGCTGATACGTGACTCAGTGACAGATTATGAGAGTATTGTGTGGCTCAGCGGGTTATAGAAGGCTGTGCCTGTGACTGGAAGGTCGTTGGTGCAGCTCCCAGGGTCGGCAGAGTGATGTCACCATCGGGCCCCTGAGTGGAGCCCTTAAGTGCAACACTCTGCAGGGACTGTCTGACCCTGCTTTCCCCAAATGTACACTGTTTTGGATATGAGCACCTGCTAAATAAATAGCATGCAAATAAATAACGATGGACTGTACAGTGGTATATGTTGTTTTGGAAAAGGGAAAGTAATTTTTTGGCCTTTTATTAAACCGTGAACAAACTAACCCGTAAAACTGTCTGTGGTTCACAGCCGATGCTGCAGAATTAGAGATTCAAGATAAAGGATTGGTGAAAGAATTACGTGTCATTAACGAAGAATACCCAGCCCTTTGATCGTTAACCGTGTACGAGTTTCTGACTTATTTTGTATAATATTTCCTGTTTTTAAAGCCATATCAAGTTATATCAAACCAAAATTCTGCTGTTGCATTTACTAAATACAGATTACATGAAATTAGTTTTTCAAGATATTTCACAGTAGCCTTGATGGCCAGAAAACATCAATATACATGTCAAATAAGAGTATTCAACAACATCTGAGGAATCTGATGTATATCTGACAGCTGTATGCAGTTTTAAACTGGTCAGCTGTGTAAGCCCCTTACAGACATCCCATAATCCTAAAATTATAAAAGGATACGCATCACAGATCTGGGTATTTATTTGAATTGCAAATAAACAAATGCCTAGTTATCAAAAGCTGTCATGGGGGCATTCTGACGATATATTTGAATATGCATGAGTATATTTAGGATCGCACAGGGGAGAATTAGCAGGAGTGTTTTTTCAGAGATCAAAATGAAGTCTCTTGTTGGCGTGTTCTGCAGCGCACACAGCTGTGTAACAAACGCTGTTTACTGCAGCCTAAATTTATGCTAGTTAAACTAACTGCATGCCTTTTAACTATGGTGGGAACCTGAACCATTCTTTGCTTGTTCATTGTGCGGGTGTGTTTGTTTATATATGTCTAACAATGCACTGGCACCCCATCCAGGCTGTGCTCCAGGTGCCTACTGCCCTACACTGCCCTATACTGGGAAAGGCTCCAGAGTTCCCCGTCCAGGGTAAGTAGTTGGTTTATCTTCCGAACACTTCAATTAAATATGTGGTTTTCCTTTCAGTGTTTCAGTTACATTCATAAATAATGAATTGCATAGCTGTCATAACTTAAGAATGTTTTGTGTTCCATGAATCGACTGGCTTTGACGCTTGAATGCTAGAAAGTACCGTTCAATGACATATCAAGGGGAACTTCAGGCTTGGAACTAAGAATATTTCATGTGGAATGTTTTAAATAAACCTCTAATAAATTTTCCATTTCAGCTCTTTGTATCCTGAGTGTCTTTACAGTAAGTTTTAGGAATTCATGCATATATAACATAGGAAGCCATCCTCATCAAATACAGTGCACTAAATATATCCTAAATTTCCCATGATTTAATATTCCTTTAGAAATGGTTTATGCATGTCATTCTTCTTGTGGTACATACATAACTTAAGTCATCAAAAGGCTTTGCAATACAAACAAAAATCAACTGAATTCATCTCTCGAGGTTCCTTTAAAGCCATGCGCTCCCAGATTCAGGAACAATTAAGCCTTCAGCAAAGCCTCCCATTTGCATTTATTACGGGCTCAAGGGACGTGATTGAAGATCATCTTCCTTCGGAACATCTAGCAAATTTCAGGCTATGTTGCTTACAGCCAATTGCAAGACGTGTGAACACAGCTGTAGGGACTGAGGAAGCTGGAAGAGTGGAAGCTAAAGATGAATCGTACCACGACAAAGGAAAGGTGATGAAACACAGAAAGCTTTTCTTCCCGAAACAAATGGGCTTCTTAGTGGAGTCCTTTGGATTAAACTCCTAACACCATTCTGTAGAAAAGAAAAATAGAAATTTGATAGAAGTGTTTAAATACATCACACATGGGGCTAATCTGTCACTGATACAAAAGCAGAACTCAGTCATATTGGAAGCCGTTTAATGCACAGTCTGTTGTACCCCAAAAGAACCGAAAAGAACGACGCCAATTCTGCAGGCTGACATTAGCTGTAGAGAGAATAGGCAATTGCCCAGGGCCCCTGAATTATGTTAATGATCATCACTTTTCTTGGTAGGGTGGCCAGCCAAGTAAAGCTTTGCCCGGGGCCCCAGAAAAGGTAGAGCGATTCTTTATATGACAATGAAAGCAGGTGATATTGCCCCGTTTCCCGACAGATTGGGTCCCTGTTTTCATTTGAAGCATCCAACTGGGTATGTAATTCGGTGGATGTGAAGTTTGGATGCTTTAATTTCCTGAAGGAGGAATAACTAGAAGCATTAAAGGTCATTGTTATTTTTCTGGGAAATGTAAAAAAAATAAATAAATACTGCAGTTACTACTCATTTCCTTTCCACAAGGATTTGTGAATTCCAGTATGGTTATGCATAACCACACATATACATGCATGGTTAAACACGGTTTAGTAAAAACGTGGAAAATGCAGAATAGATCCTCTTATGTGATAACCATGGACACACAGTTATTGTGAAATACAACTAAATGTTCACCAACATTACTGTGACCAAAGCAAGGCTGTTTCCACAAATCGCCATCATCTTGTGGATTTAAACGAGCCTCCAAATCCCCATGTGTTTCGGTGTTACCTTGTTACTTACACAAAATGGTTTTGTGATCTTCTCAATCCCATCATAATACTGGAAACCGGTTAGGAACCCCCAAGATGTTTATTCATGCATGAATCGTTCAACCCCATGATCTCCCAACATTCATTATCACAGGGATGTAACTCTCACGCACCTGGCGTGACACGCACGCTTTCAGACCCTCAAGCAAGAAATCTTATGACACATCTATATTATTTCATTAAAAGCTTAAAAATAGCTGCATTTAAAGTGTTGGGTTAGTTTGCAAACCCTACAGACTATTTATATTCAAATAAAACTGTTACATACATGTAAATGTGTGTACTGACTTGTCTCAAACTGAAAATTTCACTCCATCCAGCTGACCAAAATTAACAACATTGTATCATTGATCGAGGACAATAAGCGCGCCAGCTGTTTCAGCGCAGGCTTCGAAGTCCGACAAAAGCGCCCCCTTGCGGAATAAAACTGCTGCTCAGTTTCAAACACATTTTCGAAACACTCCCACGGTCCCAAAATCCACCTCACGATCGAAGCGGATCTAATGTTAATTCGCTTTATATGTTCTAACGTAATGCAAATTTCAGCCTTACTTTTTCTCCGAGGATCTCGGAGCGCTAGTGGGCGGCGACCCTCGGTGAGCGCTTTTATAGGTGCGGTTTATAAAAGAAACGGCCAACCTACGTGAGTTCCTGTTAAGCAAAACGAGCTCAACCATGGCATACAAGCCGAAAAGTCCTAGACCCCCCCCCCCCCATCTGCGAAATGTTACCCTTCCTCGCTCTATTTGTGTACCACATGCAGAAGATGAGGTTGAGTGCGTCACACAGGCTCGGTAGCGTTTTTCTATTACCCCAACCGTACAATTAAACCATATATGTCCTATACCCTAGACCTGCATTAAAGGCCTGGTACAAGATTCATACATCGAGGACATAACGGACATTAGAATAGATCTTCTTCTGTTAGGGGAGCGCTGGGATCAGATCCTGGAGCATCTGTTATTTAAATGGCCTGCACCAGTCACTGCATTTTCACCTTACAGCCAGGACACGAGTCGTAGCAATTTGTGTATCTTTGTATTGCTGTATGTTAATCAAAACTAAAGTATTCTTTCCATTCATGTATTTCGGATGTGAAATGAAATGCAACGTGGGTGTTTTGCTCCAAGGCGTGTTAACTGTTAATTATTCTTATTAATTAAAGGTCCGTCTGCAACGACCGATGAAATTTCATGTATTTCGTGGATATCGATGCTATATCGTATCACCCAAGTCAATGGAAACTTAGGGGTTTCGCTTTCAGATTAATGTGTGACAAAGTGGTCAAGACTATCAGGTGTTTTCCATGCTTCCTGTTTTGAAGGAAAGAAAGAAAAAGAGAATACGTGTTGTGTAGGCTGGTCTTATTCAGACTAGAGCTTGCATGTAGATTCGGATACTTATAAAGAGCCCAAAAGAGATCGAACAGCTGACTTCTTGATCTGCATTAACTCCAGCTTGTTAGGCCTGTCTGACGTGAGTACAGTTCGAAAATCGATCGAGAACAGCTATGAATTTACTTATTTTCAATATTGCACTCGTGCCGAAGCAAAGCCTATTTACTTTCGCATTAAAACAAACCTCCTTATTGTTCACGGTAAATCCTGTAGATACGGCTGCGACACATGGAGCCTGCTGGACTGACTGGGTGCAGTCCGAATGGGCACGATGCGCTGGGGGATCCTTCCGAACACTTTGACTGTCCCATATGCCAGGACGTTTTGAAAAGCCCCATAAGGACCAGGGGTTGTCAACATGTGTAAGAGACTAATTTTGTTGTTACTCTCTAGTTTTGATTCAGCTTAAAATGCTTTAAAAACATCATAGTTCGTGGTATCGATCGGGTATGGAGGCTGTAGCTCATATAGGAAATTCTGGGTGCTTATATGTATTGCTGATTAAAAGGCAAAGTGTGAGCGATTCTGTTTCTTAAATTAAATGAACTGGTATTTATTACGCGCTATTCTTTAGGCTTCTATAATTACCCTATTGGTCAACGGTTAATTAAACCTCAGCCATGGTCCACAGCGTCTCACATAAATTGGCGCAGTTTAATAGCAGAGAGCACCAACGCTCTTTCTTGCCTCTTCCTCCCGTCGCTGCCAGGTTCTGTAAGAGCTGCTTCGTTGCCGCAGTGAGAGCTCGGGGCCCGACCTGCCCCATGTGCCGTGGGCCGGTAAGCGAGAACGAGAAACGAGCGAGCGACGTCCAGCGGAGGATGAAGGAGACGCGGGGAAGCTGCCGAGCCTGCGGGGCGCTGGTAAACAATGACGGACGGACAGTACCGTAATCAGGGTTCTTTTTACGGTTAGGTACATTTTTTAAAAATTTACATCTCCACAAACAGGGCTAGGCTGCGATTAAAAATCGACCCTGGGACCCGCTCCTCATCGGTAATTCTCAAGTCATGCATGAAATGCACCTGAAATAATTTTCAGTGTAAATGCGACAGCATCCACTAAACAACTGCATTCACTCCGGTTTCTGTAGCGTTATTAGACTTATTTTGTCTCTTAGTTAATATATTTAATAACATACACTTACAACCCCAACCCAAGCTGAGTTTGTCAGGCAGTTTGCAACTTAGTGATTTGCTCCACCGTCCTGTGTACGTATTTCCTATATGTATAAAACGGGAAACCTCGTATGTTTTGAATGCTCCTTTATTCAGCGTATTACATTTTAACTACCTACGTGCTATTCTGAGATACTAGGGGGCGCCATTTTGAAAAGTGAAACTTTGGATCGCTATATGAGTAACTTCTGGGATTTCCCAAAGGTTAGAAATCCCCTACAAATAACGCCGCATTTAGGTTGCATGACTTCTGTGAATTAACCTGAAATAACTCCCATATATAATTTTCGTGAATCACAAGTATGGACGGTAGAGGTGTTGAGTTGTTTTGATCCCTACCAGTGATGAAGATAGATCTACATCCCAGATGAGACACATCAAAATATTTTGTCTTGTCTCAGCACCTTCTCAGTAGGATGAGAACACACTACAAGTACTGCCGGAAGTATGTCGATGAATATGGTCCCCCTGTCCAGCCTCACATTATCACAAGGAACCAAGCACAAGTCCCACCCGCTTACAGGTGAGGCCACAAATGTAGGCATTTAATAAAAAGGTTTTCAATGCAAGCGTCTTATAGCAAACTGTTCATCATGCTTGGAATGCAGTCGCGAGTCACGGTATTTCGAATACACATGCCTTCCTGTTACTGGCTGTGATCGGCAGGGTGACAGGCAACTGCTTTCCATGCAAGATGAACAATTCGCTTCAGTATTATCTATGTTCCTGATGAATCATTTCACATTGTTTTCTACTCATTAATTTATTGTGGCAGGAAAAATAAAAGTATTTGATTATGATAGTTGTGTGTTCATTATAGCAAATAGTAAACAATGCCGGAAATCTAGATTTGATTTGTTTTAACATATTTGGTGTGTGTGTGTGTGTGTGGGGGGGGGGGGTATTCTTAGGGCTCTAGCTGAAGTTGCTACAGATCAAACCCCATCCATCGGAGGGAGGTACGTGTGGTGCACAACTTGTCTATGGTGCTAACAATATTTTTTTTGGTGGCTCATTAAAATCATATTCTTTGGTCTTTGTATTATTTACCCTGAAAGGCTCTTCCAAACAGCAGCGGTGGCATTATGATACTGAATAAATAAAACTGGGATAGTGGAATTGCTGACCATTACCTTGTGAATGATGTGTTTCAGACCACAAGCAGAGTACTCCTGCCCATACTGCCCCCTGCAGGGCTTCCAAGATATGGCCCTGGTTCAGCACTGCCTGGGTACACATGCTCTTGAGCACTCCCTTGTGGTAAGCCCTAGAAACTGACCCCCCCTCCCCTACCACAAGCCACCACCTTCTCCATCCCCACTCAGTGTTCCTTCCCGTTCCTGTCCCTGAAGGTGTGTCCAATCTGTGCCTGCACATCCTGGGGAGACAGGAGCTACTGCAGCCGCGACTTCATTGGCCATCTGAGGGCACGGCACAGGTTCAGCTACGATATTTACATGGTGAGCAGTACATAAGATAACCTTTATTGATGGTGGATGGAAATTCTTCTGTATACAGCACCAAGGTACATAGAGCACAAATGAACATACATATAATGGAAAGAAAAAAAAACATTGAGGGCTGTTTGGATCAGCAAGTTTGAATCCTGCGCTAGTAAGCGGAAGGTTGTCAGTTCAAATCCCATGATTTCACCCATGCACCCTTAAGCAAGGTCCTTAACCTGAATTGCTGCAGCGACCCTGTTTTCTTGACTATATGTCACTTAACATAAAAGTGTTTGCCAAATAGAATGTAAAATGCCAGAACCTGATTCTGAGGTTTGATTCTTGAATCTTCTTGGTAGAATGTCCATGAAGACGAGGATGCCCAAGTTCACCATGCCATCCAGCTGTCTTTGCTTCAGGGAATACCAGTTTCTCCAACTCTCTCTAATCTTTAATGGTTATTCTGGGGCCTGAAAACATGGATGCAGTGGCCTGCTTTATATTATATATGTAGCATGTATTATTGACTGTATGGATGTTGACCACTCCATTAACATAAAACTCTTGTTTTCTGGTTAATTTTTGGGTTCAGAACAGGGTTGCACTATAGTGAAAAAAATCAACATTACATTATTACATTTTTGTGACAAATATTGCAGTATTTATAAAGCAAAAATGGAGTTGGAAATTTATCCGTAATACATTATAGCCAAGTAGAACTTACTGTCCACTGACAAAGTCTGTCAGATAAGTTGGTGGCACTGAAACAAGTTGTGCTAACAGACACAGAGCTTTTATCACACGGTCTATGAGTCAGTCCAGCAGTGAGGACAAAAATGGTTATGATTAGCTCAGATAGCACATGCAGAGCTCATGCAAAAGCAGTGGCAGTAAACTTTAGGCTGATTTTGTAACATGCCAGATAATCTTTAAAAGGCATTCATTAAAATCACAACGCTTGCTAAGTTTTGTTGACTATTGCTGAATAAAAATGTTTTAGTGAAACTTATTGATGATCTCAACTCAGCCCGACTATCATGGTCCTTGCGATGTGAAAATTGCATGTACATAACAATGATAACATACAATGCTGATACTGACATTGCACATGATGCTGGCTTAGTTGAAAATGCTTTTTTTAGTTGAAACAGCAGCTGCATAAATAATGAATGAAATATTTTCATTGCTGATGTGAATTCTTTAGATGGACTGCGTAAGGATGGTCCCACTTCAGAAGAATTCTCCATAAAATGCAGGGAAATAATACCAAGGGCCAGTGTGTGGCTCTGTGGGTTAGGCCTCTATACCCATGATCAAAGGTCAACGCCTGAGCGGAAGAATCACATCTCCATTAGGTCCTTAGGCAAGGCCTTTAACTACCCAGGGGCACTGGATGATTAGCTGTCCCTGTACTCAGACCCAAGTATCATTTTCACCTTTATATGTGTGTGTCTCTCTCAAAGGACAGCAAAATCGTATATGCCATTTATCACATTCCCATGTACTTGTACAAATGGCAAATGAAACTTCCTTATATTTCACCTTATGACATACTGCGCCAAAGAGAAAGCAGTTCCCTCTTTTGTTCAATTCTTTTTTATTAATATTCAACATATGACAAACCTTTCCAAGATTTATCAGTCACATATTAGTTTTTTATTATACTATACAGTATATTAATCTTGTCAAAGGTACAATCTTATTTATCAAAAGATACAAGTATATAGGAAAAGAAATAAAAGAAAGAAAACTATTTACAGATAGGGAGTGATCTTTTCCTTACAACAACCATTAATTTGTAAAAATATAATCAGGGCTATGGGGTGCCATATAATTAATCCTTTTTCCAGTGTGAAACAAATTGTTCTAATTTATGGTTAGCAAATGCTGTTATCCTCTCTGTTTTGTAAATGTCCATTGTAATTTCCTACCATGAGTTTAAAGTTCGACTCTCATGTGATAACCATTTCCTTGTAAGTGCTTTTTTTTTTTTTATACCAGCAATCAATAATATATTAATTAAATGTTTATCTCCTTTCAACCATTTTTGAGGAATATATGCAAAATATATGGTCTTGCAGTCAAAGAGTATTTCCCTCCTTCAAATTCAGTACATTTCCATCCTCAGCAAATGCGCCACTTTAAGGAAGTTGGCAAGACATTGACTCTACAAGAAAGGATAAGGCAGAGGTAGAAAGTCCCTCTCTGCATGTCAGGTGCCTACACACCCAGTGGCAAGGTTTATGTGTGTTAAGGTGTCTTTCACATTCACATCCTGGCAAAACGACTCCCTGACAAGGAGGATGGACCACGCAGCTGGCGACGACAAGAGCCCAGAGGACGGGAATTGTCCAATATGCCAGGAAAAATATAAGAACCTTAACTCCTTTCAGTCCTGTGGTCACACGTAAATAAACAAGTATGAAAACTGGCCAGTCAGTGATCTTCTAATGCTGGGTAAATACTTAGGATAGACATTGATCCAGTATAGGAGCCCATCCACAATACCTAAAGCTGTGTATTTCAAAGACTACATATCCATCTCTAGGTGGAAACAAAACTTCATAGGAATTATTAATATGATTTATATAAAATACGGTTATTATGGGGAATCTTGTTTCATCGCGGAATAAAACTTGTTCTTGATGACATGCTACATGCGTGCTGCGCTTAAGAAAGGCGTTTCTTCACCAGGCCGAGATGAATTAATAATGAATACTGAAGTTAAAAGTGAAACCGAAAGTGATACATTCGACAGCTGACTCCATGAAGGATCGTTTTTCACTCTCCTGGAGGTGTAAACTCTCTGTTCACATCTATATCACTCGAATGGAAGACTGCACTGCTCTGACATTACTATATAAAATCGGTTTGTAACAGATTTCAACCCCGTGAGCCAGTTTTGTAGGTGTATTAACAAAAAAAAAAAATCTACATTGCGCCGATAAGATCCCACCCAGCAAAAAGTTAAGATGCTGGAAAATCGACTTTGTTAGACGTCTCGAAAACGTGGAAAAGTGAAAAGACGTATATGGAGAGACGTCCCTCTACGATCCAGGTCGCACAGTTAACCATTAATTTATATATAATATAGAGTATCCGTGTATTACAGTAATAATATAGACAAGATATATCGCACACCCCTACTATGCACTCGTATCTACAGGAAAAACGATGCAATACTACAGCAAGCGCCATACATAACTCGTCTTATAACACGAAATAGACGGAGGCTAAATGATTAGCAAATAAGCGGGACAGCGTTGGCTCAGATTTGGCACGGAATTTAGAACCATTTTTAAAAATTCCTTTAATTATTTGGCACGTATATACATTTTAAAAACAGCCACAAAAACACCGTCGACCTACGTGCCTGTGCTCAGTTCAAACGGCCAGATCCAGTTTCATATGTGCTAAATATCTAGTCATAGCCCTAGCATTAGCTGCTGACCTGAACAGCTTACCTCGCAACTGCTTAACTCGACTATAAGCTTCAGCCAAACACACGTCTCTGTGTTATAAGTGATCATTTATAATGGTAAATAATAATTACTTACCCCGTTTAATATGTGGCCTTCATAATACCCGTCCTTCCACTACCCCTGTCCGTTTGGGAGCGTTTTGACTTTGAATTTTTGAGAGACCAATCACAGTCACGCTCGTGGGTGAGCGCGCGAGCACGATGGGTGCCGTGAAGGTGCAGAAAAACATTCTTATAAACCTGGTGCATACTTAATGCCTGCAGCATGCAAAGATGTCAAACGCGGAGGAGTTTTATATACATATATAACTTTATTAAACAACACATGTACAGCACACATCATGGCGCAGAAACAATTAGCAACTGCACTACACAATCAAAGGTTTATAAAGGCAGAAACAAAAAACAAATTAACATAAAATAAACCAAAAAAGGGCACATAAGAGCAAAGCATGACAGTTTTAAAAGCAAGGAGATACATATACAAGAATACATCTTTTGAGCTTTTTTGTTTCTGTGAGAAATAAAAGGCAAAATTATTAATGGGAAAATTGAAAGGAGTGTTTCCTTTCCACTTACAAGAGTAAATATCATATTTACCCAGAATAATAATGAGATTAACAGTGTCAGAGATATTACTATCCAAACCATCCATATAGTAAATGATGTGATTATAAGTGAACATGGAAATGTTGTCAATGAGAGAATTTGAAAGAAAGCCAATTGTAAATGACTGACCAAAACAAATTCACATTAGGCCAGTTAAAAAAAACAGATGATCGATAGTTTCATCTTCGGAAGAACAAAAAGTGCATGGGTCAACCTCAAACTTAAATCTCTTCAACCTGGAGGAGTTGATAAGTATAAATGAGGAACTACAAAAAAAAATGTACGACTCCCCAAGAGACCATAAAAGAAAGGACAGGCGCAACTGTGACCTCTGTAGGGGAGACGCCTGCGGTGACGTCAGACCTGCTGCGGGCCGAACTACCGCAAGGGTTTCCATAAGGCACCCCCTGGTGGGCAACGGCAGAAATGCATGTCTAAGAAGCTAATCATTCCTTCTTACTTAAAGTTAGAGCCAGTAGTTCCTGAGTGAAGTTGCACGATGTACCTTGCGACGGAACTGCTCTTTAATATAAAATTGATTATATTCAGTAACGTACAGAATTTGGGTGAAGTGTGCACAACACAACACTCAACGTGATAATTTCCCACTTGCTGCAATATATGTTCATGGCTGTATTAGGACTATATGTGGTCCAAAATACACATCCCCCTTGGGCTAAATGTGGACTAAATCACACGGACAAAACAAAGCCCAACTTTCATGTTTTTGGTCTAAATAAAAGCTATAACTGGCTTCAGCCGATAAAACAACGTCCCATGGACGTCTAGTGCTCGGCGGGATAAACTGAAAGTACAAAAAAGTCACAAATGCAATAAAATGATAATCGTCAAAATATCTCAGCATAACTGTAAGAAAGGTTTTCACTTTCAGTTGTCATTCTGTATCTGTTTTAACTATCATTTTTAACCATTACAGATTATGTAATCTTTGCCTGGAGAAAGTACTGAAGGCCAGGCGCAACCGTGACCTCTGTAGGGGAGACGCCTGCGGTGACGTCAGACCTGCTGCGGGCCGAACTACCGCAAGGGTTTCCATAAGGCACCCCCTGGTGGGCAACGGCAGAAATGCATGTCTAAGAAGCTAATCATTCTTTCTTACTTACAGTTATCGTTGCAATCACAAAACAACTAAATAGTTTTAGGGTGACAGGGAATGTGGGTTCAGCTTAACACAGACTGTGCAGGTGGATTAACAGTCAGTATTAAAGAAACTGTGGTTATCGCGACTGAGACTGTATGATCATTATGACAGACTGTTCATGACCAATTTGACATAAACTACATGTGTTGAGTTTAACAAAGACTGTATGTTGTCAGCTTGACAGATTGTGCAGTCAGTGTGATAGAAATGTGTGCTCGTCTGGGACCTAATCTCACACTTTGTTGT
Source organism: Mormyrops attenuatus (assembly GCA_026777985.1). NCBI lineage: Eukaryota > Metazoa > Chordata > Actinopteri > Osteoglossiformes > Mormyridae > Mormyrops > Mormyrops attenuatus. The sequence goes on along the minus strand of JAODKC010000082.1, from coordinate 4,866,764 downwards.
GCCTCCTCTTAAGGTTCAGAACAGTAAGTCATCGAGACTGGGTCAAAGACACCTCTCACGGCTACAGGTAGACGGCAGTCAGGGGTGAGCCCGGAAGCAAGACGTAACATGGTCTTAGTGCTCCTGGGATTACCCACAATGCTTTGTGGGCCCAGTGGTCTAACATGCCTAAAACCTCCACTGCTAAAGTTAAAGCAGGCAACACCTTAAGCAATGCTTAATTTACCAGTTAAGAAGTTACAACAATGATATTAAGGGTGCTGGTAGAATTTGTAATGGTATCCTCATTATTTACTGTGGCGTAATTGCTTTTTGACCCTGTTCTTTCAGCACAGTGGCCCAGGGACATGGGGTTGTTGGGCCAGATGATGGAAGCCGACCTACATCAAACCCACCCAACACACCCAACCCTGTTCCTTCTGGGCCAGCTGCTGGACAGACCTCCCCCCAGGTGCAAGCCAACCTACAGAACCAGACTCAGGCACCAGCTGCAGATGACGATGAGTAAGCAAACTCACTCACAGGGCAAGGTGAACTAGGACGAGGTGAAAGGTCATTAATGACGGGAATCGTTCCAAACCAGATGTTCCTTATAACATTGCGCCGCTGTTTACCTATATGATTTACAAGCTCATACAGAGGGTCTCGATGTGTTCCAACACAGGAATCTATGGGAAGTGCTGGAACTGATGGATTTACTGTGTGACAAGTAAGAAGGCAGATAATAAGAACCGTCAACCCCAAATGTCCTTATATTCCATCAGGATTTTCAGGTTTGAGAGATTTGGTCCTTATGGCCAGTGCAAGCAGCAGATGAAGGTGCTGTAGGCACAGAAGTTACGGCCTTAGGTGTTCAGTTATTGACTGTAGGTGAAAGCTCCTTACCCTTCTGGTGTGGTGCCACCTCTCCAGTCCCCAAACATCCTCAGAGATGGTGTTCAGCTGTCCATACTGTCAGGATGGTGGTCTCGACGAACTGGACTTACTGGACCACTGTAACATAAACCACAGGCATGAAACGAGACTTGTGGTAAGTAACAGTACTTACCGTAGTGATAGGGATTGTCAGACTGCATAACTGCACTTTGTACCATCTCAGATCATCAGAAGGCCCATCATATGGAATTCAAGCATTCCGTCAGGGCTCTTATTGTGCTCCTCGCTTTCTGTTCTGTGTAGGTGTGTCCCATATGTGTGGCTCTACCACACGGAGATCCCTCTTGCTACAGCAGCGATTTCATTGGCCATCTCAGACACTGCTTCTACATCGCCAACTACACAGTGAGCCACCGACATCTTCATTGGCGAAAAACATGCCTATCCACCCTTTCAGCTTTAAAATGTTCTATGAAATGCCTGATGTTTCAGTTTCCCACAACGATGACAATCTTTCCCTGGCAGAAGAATGGCTTGTGTTATACTCTTAAATGAAATAATACTACAGTTAAATGGTTTGGGTTTGTACTTCACAGATTGTTGATCAAACAGATGACCGGACTCCTGGAATCATACAAGGAGTGGGCAGAAAGTCAGCAATGAACACCAACGAGCAAGTTTTTGTTAAACAGCCTGGAATGTTCTTAACAAACGGTTCCATGGAATGATAACAGAATGGAAATCACAGAGAAGTTCATTAGCCACTTGATATATACATCATTGTAAAACACAATGTTACAGCACATTTTAAGAAGCATAAATTTTAATGACTTAATTATTCTGTTTAAACTATTAGTAAATTATTACTCTTCGGATAAGCTGTTTTTTCTTTATTAAAGCTCTTGCTCTATCTGATTTTCATTAATGGAATGTTTAAGGAGAATGAGAAACAAAGGTTGTTTTCTTAAAATGGTGGCATGAGTGCATAAAATTATTAAATTCTAAATTATTTGTCTGTCCCTATTCATCTTTCTTGCCTTGTTGTCTAAAAAATGAAAGGAAAAGCCAGGATCTCATTAGACATGAAAGGATTTTACAGTGATCATTCTTAATTCAGTGTAATTGCGCTAATCACACACTGGGCTACAGCTCCTTTGACACAAGTGCTTGTGCCGATTACATTAATATTCATGTGACCTTACATGTACAGAAGAGAGAGCCTCACACAGAACGGCAATCCGATCTGAACCTGAGAGGTGTGATACACCACCACTAACTCACAATGTGAACGTGGATTTACTATCCCTCAAAAGGTTCTTTATTTACATTATTTACATTTCTTATTTGGCTTAATTCGGGGGGGGGAGTATTCCCTACTAGTTGTTTATATAATCCAAGCTTACTCCTTTTTTTATCTTTTAAATGTGGTTTTAATGTATTTTATTTTAATTTATCCTAGTGCCTCTGTAAAGCACTTTGAATTGCCTTGCGTCTGAATGGGGTTATATAAATAACCTTGCCTTGCCTTACCCTACATGACCAGATATCCTCAATACCCTATCTGAAAAGATAGCTGCCAAAAAAACCTCCCTATACTACAATAAAAATGAGAAAGACTGCACCAATTTACAGAAAATCGAGTCACCGGGGTCCCCCTCTGCTGGATGGAAGGTGGTCTGGTCTACCCTTTTTGCTGGCAGACTAACAGTTAATGAGAATCGATTTATCCCATATACACTTTTATGACTCCATCAATCATTGACGCATCGTTATGTGATCCGTATCTACGAACGTGGTGCGAGCATAACAGTTTTCTGCAACACAGGTATTTTTGTAAGACAAACAGTAGCCAGCCTTGGTAGACCCACACCTAAGAGGCTTCCTGTTCGGTCACACATCGGACAAACGACTGCTGAAAGACTGGGGCTCTGGGAGCCGGAGGGGAGAACTAACTAACATGGCTTTGCTTTGGGTGCCTTTAATTCTGAGTGTCCTTTGCCTTCAGGTTGCGTGTCTGGTAAGCTTCTGATTGTGACGGCTTATATCCAATGAAAAAAAATAAATCAACCGGCAAGTTCATCACATACCACATTTATCATCTACATGCTCGATTTGGACTTGTGTCCTAACAGTTATTCATTTGTCATTATTTCCCATTAATTTTTTTATTTCCTTTTGAATCAGCCAACGTCCAGAGTCATTGGTGAGTTCTGTTGAGTTTCATTTGAGTATTTCATGGTGATAGGCATGCTCAGCGAATGAGGGGGTCCCTGAGGACTGGGTTGGGAAACGCTGGTATCAGCCATAACATTCAGGAGGCTGTGCTCAGTCTCAATGCCAATTAAAATTCTATGTTCTTTCAGAGGTCGATGTGGATGGTGGAAAAGATAGAGACATTTTTGACATCAATGCAGGTTGGTCAACAAATCAGTTTTTCCAAGGCTAAGGTTTTGTTTTAAACAATCAGTTGAGTACTCTTTGACCGTGACTATTTATACTTAACCGGTTGGTTGAAACAAAATCTTGGTCTGGATTTTTACTTTCTGGACCTGAACTATACACTTTAGAGTTTCTCTAAAACAAACGAGAAATGGAACAGCAAGCAGTGCTAGTAAAAGTTTCACTTTGCCTTCACAGAGGCTGGACTCAATCTTACTGAAGGTGACATCATGTTCGACCCAGTAAGTTTTGAGCGCTCTTTGCCATTCATTAGTTTGCTCATCAATCCATCTATCTATCCATCTCCCACTAATCCATAAAAATGTTGCAGTGAACCTGGAGTCTAACCCTACAGTGAACAGGATACCAGTCCGCTACTGGACATTTGGTAACCATCACAAACATACATTAAAGACAATTTAAAGACCGCAGTGTCTCACTGGATATTTCTGGTGTGGGAAAGATAAAACCTGGAAAATAGGGTGGATAATATGCAACCACACACACACACACTCCCTTTCAAACATCTTAATTATGCTTTTCCTGTTAAAATACCGATTAACATGTTTAAAGCTAGATTGCATAGTGCTGTTGATTGTTGACCGACAACATGCCAAGTATGGCTATAATTATATGTATCATATAGGGTGAGTGTGTCATCTGTGTAAAAAAATAAATGAATGCAGCATCGCAGGAGTTCATGCAGACGATAGTGACATGCTAACACATCATTGCTAATTGATGCAGAAGCAAGGGAGGAATTCCATTCTGGGAGATGAATACCGGTGGCCAAAGATGATTCCATACTACCTGGAAGACAGCTTAGGTAAGAAAGCTTGTGCTCATGCTGTGAGCCACATAGGTCCTGGATATCAGATCTGTACTTCTTCTCCCTTTTGAACTTAAGAATGATTATAGCTCCAAAGGTCTTAAGGAATAGAAGCCTTAACTGATTTATGCAATATTCTTTGATAACCTGGTACTCAACCGAACCTGTTTTGGAGAGCAGATTACACAGCACCTTCTACTCTAACTTTCTTTGTCCCTGTTGTAGAAATCAATGCCAAAGGAGTGATTCTGAAGGCCTTTGATCAGTATCGACTGAAAACCTGCATTGATTTCAAACCTTGGGAAGGAGAGCCTAACTATATTTCTGTATTTAAAGGAAATGGGTAAGTTTCTAAAATACATGTTCTGGCATGGGGGTTAAGATTTCAAGAGTGAACTGAGCGCCAGTTAAGGGGAGAATGGAGTGTGTCGCAGATCAATATGTATCAGCATAGAGTTTCAAATGCTCCAGTGCCACTGACACCATCTGCTATCTGTTAGAGTGCTAAGCCATGAGTCAGCACCATAACAGAAGCCGAAGTGACTTAAAAATGACGCAGTGAGTTTACCCGAATGCCAGCGGGCCTTCGCTCATCTCCACTCCTCTCTGACACGCAGGTGCTTCTCATCCATCGGCAACCGCCGCATCGGGAAGCAGCAGCTGTCGATTGGGTCCAACTGCGACCGCATGGGGACGGTCGAGCATGAGTTCCTGCACGCGCTGGGCTTCTGGCATGAGCAGTCCAGAGCTGACCGCGATGACTATGTCACCATCATGTGGGATTACATCCAAGCGGGTGACTTGATCACTGGCGGGATGCACAAGCTTAACTCAAGGAACAATCTTCCCCTCCCAGCAGCAGCTACAATACCCCAAAGCCTGTCCCCAACTTACAACCGATGCAATGACTTGTACATACAACCAAATATTAATGCTTGTAAAAATACATTTTTGGCAACCATAGCCCCAGCAGCGCTACTCTACCTAGTACTCGCTGCATGCTGTGGGATAGTTGCCACGGGAACGTACTGTACTATACGGCAGTATGACCATCCCAGCCTCACAATACATCAAGTCACAACTTGGTACCAATGAAAAGTTTGGACACACCTGCTTTCAATGCATTTGTCTCTATTCTAGCTACATTATTCCCCTTATAATATAAGACCTCTGGGCAACAAAGTAATACATGTCAAATATTGCAATAGTGCTCAACATCTTGAAATTTTCTCTTGGAAATAGCCCCCTTGTTCTTTCAATCAGCTTCCAGATGTAGCCACTGGGAATGCCTCTCCAACAGTTCGGATGGAGTTTCCACAGGTTCTGGACACAAGCTGACTACTGATCTTATTCTGCTATTCAACTCATCCCAGAGCAGCTCTATATGGTTTAGGTTGGATTGTGGGGGGCGGGTTGTCTGTCACACTCCAGCTCTTTCCTTGTTCACAAGATAATACAGTATTTACATAACCTTGAGGTGTGCTTAAGGTCATTATCTTGTTGTAAAACAAATGATTTTCAGTAGATGTGCCCAAACTTTTGATTAGTTCCATACATCCATTTCAACGTGTTCCTTGTCTGTCGGAACGGAACCCAGTTGTAAGTCGGAGACAGTCTGCAATACATTTGAAGTCCAGACAGATGGCAAACCATCGTGACACCGAAATTAAAGCAACACTTCAATGAATCTACCAACCGGTGTGTCTAATACTCAGTCAAAATATCGGTCAGCTCAGACACGACTGATCAGGGCCTCTCTGATTTAATTTAGGAAAGGCTTATACTCCGTAAATCGCAGTAATGTCTGACTGGATAGACGTAGCTTCCCCAATGAACAAATTTGTGTAAGGTAAACTTTGATATTGCATACAAATCACCTCCAAGTTATTCCTCCAGTATGAGTTTCACATCACAAAGGCTACAAACGACAAAACACTGACTAACTGCTGCGTCCTGATTCCAGGCAAGGAGCATAACTTCAACGCTTACAACGACACTGTCTCCAGTGACCTGAATGTGCCCTACGACTACACCTCGGTGATGCACTACAGCAAGACGGCCTTCCAGAATGGCTCCCAGTCCACCATCATAACCAAGATCCCGGCGTTCGCTGATGTCATTGGCCAGCGGATGGAGTTCAGTGACAGCGACCTGCTGAAGCTCAACCGACTATACAATTGCAGTAAGGCTACGAAGGCACATCGCGATTTCCATAATCAGAACATGTGACAAACTCGGGACAAACCACCATGGACAGTCAAATCCCTTTTAAACGAGAACATAGACTCTCCCTTTGCCCGTGCAAGGACAGCACAGGGACAGTATGATGCAAAATCAGGGCGCTGGTAATCAAGGAAAAAATAAACTTGCCTCAGAAAAAAACATGGAACCAAATGAACAAATGGCAGGTTGAAGGACTGACATTAACACTGGGGTCAGGTGACACACAGAGTAAAACAATACATACAAACCCATGCAGATCAGGAGCAGGAAGCACAAATTAATGCAGATAACGCTGTACCATAGGTCCACTCAGAAACTTAGCAGACAGACCTCACAGCATGGAGGACAGAGTCCATCACCAGTGCAACTTTGAGCCAGAGCCCGCAATAGTGCCCAAATTTGTCTATTAATGATAAACAGTGACAAACACTGAGAAAAAAGCTGAACAGCTGGCAGAACTTGCTGTATTTACAGCTGTCCAAAGATTAATCCCAGGGTTACTATACCTGTGCTTTAAGCTACATCATCAACATTCCTGGATACCTGCAGCTTTGAGCTACAGAACATCTGCGGAATGATACAAGGTCCAGAAGCCAGCACCGTCTGGACGCGTGAAACCGAAGCCCCAGGAGGTCCATCCACAGACTTCTCCAACATGGGGCAGTGCGCAGGTGGGAACGTATGCTATTGGACATCTGACCAGTGCATACAGCACTCAGAGTCTTTTCTTTTGGAATGGGTTCTTGTGACATGGACCTGTGGCACCGTGTTTCTAGGCGCAGGGTACTTCATGCACTTCAGCACAGTCAGCGGCAAGGCGGGGGACACGGCGCTGCTGGAGACCAGGCTGCTCTACCCCAAGCACAGCCAACAGTGCTTTCAGTTCTTCTATTACCACAGCGGACACACCAGCGATGGCCTGAAGGTCTGGGTCCGCGAGTACGACAAGATCAACCCCAATGGAACACTGAGGTTCATCCAGCAGATCCCAGGTGAGTAAGACAAAGCCAACTCCAACAGAACACTAAGGCTCATCCAGCAAATCCCAGGTTAGTATGACAAGGCCAACCCCAATGGAAGGCTAAGGCTCAACCAGAACTGAGGTGAAGGTTACAGAAACACCATGGAGCACAGGTGTCAAACTTCAGTCCTGGAGGGCTGGAGCCCTGCACATTTTTGGGTTTCCCCTCATTTAACACACCTGATTCAACTCCTTGTACTAATTACCACATAGCTCTCGAGCTGAATCATTTGTGGTGGAACAAGGAAAGAACTAAGCTGCACAGGGCTCCGGCCCCCCAGGACTGCAGTTTGACACCCCTGCCATGGAGACACATTGACTGCACCTTTATTCTACACCCTGTAGCAGATTACAGCACTGGCTAATGATTCGATATCCTTGAGGTAGTTATACTATATTGTTGATAGCCTAATGGTCAATTTTGGTGGATCAGCTAGGTAATCACTATTTTCCATCCTTAATGTTGACATTCTGGTCAGGTGACCCACAGGATCTGTGGCAGATTCATCACGTGAGTCTGAACGTAACCAAGAAGTTCCGAGTGGTCATTGAGGGTGTGAAAGGGGAAGGGCCCTCATCAGGAGGCATTTCCATTGATGACATCAACCTCTCGGAGACAGAATGTCCGGAACACGTGTGGCGTGTCCGAAACTTCAGCCAGCTCATGGACACTACGCCCATCCATAGGACAGAGTGCAGTCCCCGTTTCCTCTCCAAAGAGGGGTACACCTTCCAGGTTTGCCTGCTCCCCAACAATACGTTTCAGAGCCCTGAGCAGTTGGGTATCTACCTGCACCTCGCCTCCGGGGAGCGTGACAATGAACTCAAATGGCCCTGCCCATGGAAGCAGGGCACCATGATGCTGATGGACCAGAACTCCGACATCCGGCGCCGAATGTCTAACCAGAGGAGTTTCACCACTGACCCCAACGAAACCAAGATGAATGGTCAGTAGCTATAGAAGCTAACACAGCTAAGTATGATGTAGTATGAGAAGCCAAGTGATTCAATTTTACATAATGTCATATACCACTGTTTGCCAATTCCGGTCCTGGAGGGCGAGTCTGCAACACAGTTTGCAGAGGTCCCTGCTCAAGCACATCTACTAAACCTGACAATTAGCTGGTGAACTGAAAAAGATGTGTTTGAGCAGGGAAATCTGCAAACTGTGGTGCAAACTGGCTCTCCAGGACTGAAATTGAGGAACCCTGCCATATATAGTTCATTCATAAATTATATATTCTATCGATCTATCTATCTATATCTATATATATATATATAGTGTACGACTGCTCAATGCAAATCTTATAAATGTTCACAATTAACAATGAATAATTAACTGACACTTTTCTAATATAAATTCCAATACAGTGTTTCATGTAATTATCTGAAAGGATTTAATGCAGACTAAACACAATGGAATGAAAACTAATGTACCACATTCTGCAACACAGCAAAAGCCAATGTAAGGTTTAAAAATCTGCATTCATTTATGCAAAGCATTCACCCTTCAGAGAGTGGCGACACTGTGTTCTTCTGGGATGACCCTGCGAAGGTGGGAGTTCTGGTCAGTGATTCAGATGGAAGTACATATTACCGGGGTCCAGGCTTGGGAACCAGTACGTTCCTGACTCATGACAGGGCAAGGAGCAGAAACTTCATCAAGGGTGGTGATGCCATTTTCCTACTCACATTCGAAGGTAGGCATCATAAAAAACGTGCTATTCTCAGCTTAAAGCATGAAACTTCAGACTGCAAATCAGAACTACCACACCAGCACTGCCAAGACCCCGTTTGTGAATCCTGCCGGTGTCAACTTCTAGATGTCTGCTCTGTTGCATTCAAGCCACATACGGATTATCTAATTGACCGTCCTTTTCCATTTAAGATGTGTCAGATCTCCTGGTATCCCAGCCGTTGCCACCGACCACCCAACCAACTCCAACCCAAAATTCAACTTCAAGCTCAACCGAAAGTTCCACCCAAACCACCCCGAGTTCCAGTGACCCCTGCTCAGAAGTCCATTGTGAGAATGATGGTGTCTGCGTTCTGGTGAGCGAGGTGGCAGTTTGCAGGTAAAGCTCTCCTGCCGACATATTTTTATATATAGATGGGACTGAAAACAAAAGCTAGCTTCACCACATGAGGAGCTCTCTGCTTCTGCTAATGAAGACAGACAGCATACGCGGGTGTTTCCTCCCACTGTGAATGAATAAAACTTCAGCTTCAGGGATGAAGATACAGTGAGACCTCCAAGGTTTACCCACCAGTCCATGCTTAACAGCACACTGCCTCTGTGCCCCTGCAGGTGTGCCGTTGGGGACGACTGGTGGTACACCGGCAACAGGTGCCAGTGGAAAGGCTCAGCGCTGGACGCCACGGTGACAGCGGTGGGGGCGTCCATGGGTGTTCTGGCTGGCATGCTGGTCATCACCGGTGTGAGTGTGATGTGCGTCAGGAAGAAGTACAAGAAACAGCTAGGCAAACTCAATCCAACTATTACACTGGAAGATGTGAGTATTTGGAGCTAAATTCCTGCCGTTTTGGAGCAGAAACATTTAAACAGTCCAGGAACTCAAACTCTCTATTAAAGTGAGGAGTCGAGACATACAGGGCTAAGATGAAGCGTACATACAGAAACATATACGTATCAGTGAAACTGGAGAATTGATTACACTCTAATATAATTATAATAATAATCTTTATAATAATAATATTCCATTAGTGTATCTTCAAAGATTGGGCTGTATATCAGGAGGGCTGAACACGTTTTATGAAATGCTACACAAAACTAAATGTTTAGGTTGTAGTGATGTATTGTCTGCCTTATGGTGCTCGGAACAAAAGCATATATTAAATACATTTATGTAAAACTGACATGAAGGTGCATCCAATATATTCTGCAAATCCTACAGTATGCTGTAATTCTCATATTAATATAACGAACTCTATTATTTATCACTAGTAGGTACAGCACTTCCAAGCAGTTTAAGGATCTGCTAAAAACAGACTGGCTGACTAATGCTCACTTAATTAAACAGAAACACGCTGCATTTCCAAGACAGTTATTTTAACAGTTCTGTTTCCCAGTATCGTCGTTCTAACACTTACACCTTTTCTTAATGTCTTTCAGAGATTTTGATCTTTCTCAAGCTCTGGATGGCAGGGGGAATAAGATGCATTTGAATCATCGGATTTTAATGAAGCCTAAAATGTTTAAGAAAAATACATGCGGTGTGGGTGATGTCATTGTCATGTACCGAAAAATAATTGCATATTTATAATAAACCAATGTTTCCGTAAAGTAAGCAAGTGAAATGTCTTTATATAAACCAAATGGATCACTTTCATTGATTGTTTGGATATATATTATGAATAACTAAACATAATAAAAATTGTGTGCACGGTATTAGCTACGTTTCTAAACAAAACACCTTTGAAGACAATTTCTGCTAGGCCTGGACTAGAAGATTTTATCACATGTATTGTTCATTAATGCTACAAAAATGTGGGTTGCGATTACACTATGTGTATAACAAATCTGTTAAATATCTGAGAGGGACTAAATTAACCAGGAGGAATGTGTATATTTATCCATGAATATTTATTGGTAAATTCATTATCTTCCAACCACTTATCCAGAACTGGGTGCTGGACCGTCTCCCACGAATGACAGGGCAACAAGCAGGGCTAAATGTTGGAGATACCAGATTATCAGAGCGAGCGAGCGAGCGCGCGCGCACGCACGCGCACACGCACACACACACACACACAGAGGAAATGTAGTTCATCTCATGTGTTTGGATTACGGATTTTTGTACTGAAGTGGCTCTTTGGCTCCACCGCATGGCAAAACCTGCGATTTGCCGGGCCGTGAAAATCATTATATAAGAACAACTAGAACTGAAGCTCCGTATACATTTTAATAAAAATGGAAACAATATAGTCTTAGTTCTTCAAACCCATAAGAAATTTTGATTCACTCATCACTAGGTATTGAACTAACTGTAAAAATGAAGTTTTTAGAATGAACCACTCGTGTGTCAAATATGAAACACTTTCGTCGAATGTGCTGCACGTTTTCCCCAGCCTTATATATCGATGACATATTAACCCTTTCTTTACCTATTTTTAAGCTTCGATCCGCAGAGTGATGACTTGATGAGAAGCTGCAGACCTCCTCCTCCGTTTACGTTTGCTTTCAGGCTGCGACAACGTTAGGAGCTACCAAATACAGCAGAAACGAAAGCGGGGCCGCTGTGACTTTTTAAGCAGTAGTCAGGGATGCATCCCGACGCAGGCTGCGCACTTAAGAGGCGAAGCTCTCCCACTCTGAGCCCCACTTTCGCGTCCTCCACTGCTCGGAGACCGCTCTACGGGGGGAAGCGTTTCCAGGACGGCCAGGCAGATCCAGGACGAACATTTAAAAGGTATTAACGTGACCTTTTGTCAGCCGCAGTACCGATCCAAGCTGATGAGGCGCCCTAGGCGAGCATCACCAGCGGCGCCCCCGTTAAAGGCAAAGTGGAACAGGCTGGCAAGTCAGCGCCCCCTCAGAGGTTTCCGCATCAGGCGGCCGCCTACATCGCCTATGAGACTTACCAGCCCTGGTCAGCTGTATAACCTACTCACCGATTCAGTAGCGGAATCTATATTTTTCGGTTTATGTCTTCATGTTTCGCTTTTTCTTCATGTCTTTAGTACCTGCGACGCTCACACAATCCAAACCACTGACGATACACACCTTGTACATATTTATATAAGAACATAAAACAGATGGATGATGATTCCCTTCCTCGTGCTTTACGATGCCTGGGATAGGATCCATTACTAAAATAACGTCCATTCAGTCCCTGCTCCCCATGACATCCCCGCCCAGGTGAAAAGAGATATCATGACTCTTTCATCCCCATAAGCCGATCCTGCCTGGCTGTGCACAGATACAGAAAAGTGATAAAAGCATCGCGTCCCGTTAATACGCGTAACACATCGCCGTGTTTGACTTAGGATAAAATCTAAAGAATATTAAACTGCTTTCCGACGCAGCTGATGAAGCAGTATCAATCGTATTCAATTAAACATTACTAAATATATTTTATTTGATATGGCGAATAGACGCATTCCTATGTACCTGCACTTGTGAAAACTGCAAATAAAGTATTTATATATTTACTAACAGACGCCCCTTAAACTAGACTTGCAGCTCTAGACCGATACCATATGAAAGAGTTCAACGCCATCCGTGGACAGCAGCGTGTTATTCTGGGGGTTTTGGGATGAATTCACCTTCGCGAGCCACACGTCAAACCAGGCGCGAGCCGCTGGGGACGTCAGCTGACGCCCTGCGCGCGCTCACAGCGTAGATGCAGCGCAGTCAGCCAAAGGTCCCCTCGGGACCCGCTATCCTGGAAATAAGTCCAGACACGGTGTCATTACTGTATTTGAAAATTTTAGGTTTATTATAACAAAAAAAGGGAGAACCGGTGTGCGCATGTGTGTGCTCTGCCTGTGGAGAAACGACGCTTACGTTGCGAGGCGGCCCCGACGGTAGGACAGGCGGAGCGCCGCTGCCGAGCTCGGTCTGTTTGTGTGTGTCAGTAGAAGCTGTGGTTTCGCTTCTCCAGACTGAGAGCCACCTTCAAAACGACCTGAAGTCGGTCACCAAATACACAGTTCTTGTAGAAAGTCCCGTACACAACAAGTAGCCTATTTATAATCATCGTGGAGGAGGGGGGG
>JAODKC010000082.1:4837778-4853540 GCA_026777985.1 Mormyrops attenuatus | reverse complement strand
CCCCCCCCCCCCCCCCCCCCCCCCCCCCCCCCCCCCCCCCCCCCCCCCCCCCCCCCCCCCCCCCCCCAGGGGTCCGCTCAGAGAAGATTAGTACAGTGACTAAGTCACATTAAAGAGTAAGCAACTCCTAGGAGTTAGTCTTTGAATTTCTACAAATTTCTATGACTTTTCACAGGCAGAAAGCCATGGTTGACTGAAGAAATACAGTATTATTAAGTGCCCTATCTATAACAGTTAAGCATGGTATCACCGATATGTACCATCCACTCACATCTTCGTTTAACATAAAAGGTTTTCTTAAAGTGCTTTTCAGCGTCATTTCTGTCGTATAAAATCGATATGTAAAACTAGGTCCCTGTCCACCATGCGCCGATCTGTGAAGCGATAAAGCATGGGAGCTAGTGTTGATCAGACGGGAGTTCTGTGAATCTGGTTAAGGTTATCTTCATGAGTTAGTTCCACACGCATCCCGTGTTCCACTTGACGCTCCGGGCTGCAGGCTGTATTTTTGGGAGGACTAGGGTTTAGGGGTTTGTCAGAGCAGCTAGTCACAGGTGTCTACAGACAGCTTTGAATGGTGGAATCATTCATTGGAGGGGCGTGTCCTCTGAGAGGGGCATGTCCGCTTAGAGGGGCGTGTCCTCTGAGAGGGGCATGTCCGCTTAGAGGGGCGTGTCACAGGGCTCATTTGGCTGCTCTGAGGGGTGAGGTTTCTGCTGCTGCTGTTGTTGTTGTTGTTGCTGCTGCTGCTGCTGCTGCTGTTGCTCCTGCTGGTGCTGCTTCATGATCTCCTTGACCTCCTCCTCCAGTTCCGGTGGAATGATGAACTGGTCGTCAGGATCTGGTTGTGCCGGGGCAGCGAAATACCCCCCGGGCTTCCTGGCGGGAGCGTCGGCCACCACCTCTATCAGGTTGTGGCTTCGCTCCTGGGGGGCCACCGAGCCATTGCCCCGCCTCTTGCTCGCCTGCCCCGCCCTCTTTAGGGGTTCGGCCACACCTCCTTCCTCAGCCTCACCCTTGTCCTGGGACTCGGGGGTGGGCGTAGGTGGCGGCACCGGCGTGGCCTGGGGCCGCTCTCGGCGCCGGAGGCAGTGGACATCGGCTTCCACCTCTACGCGACTGCCGTTGGAGAAGACACCGGCTATGGGCTCCTCATCCTCGCTGTCCAGGCCGTTGTCGGAGAGGGCACTGGAGAAGGTGGCGCTGGAGAGCTGCCGCTGGAAGGAGCCGGCCAGGCAGACAGGGTGCAGAGCACAGCCGGTGCGGGGCTCTGGACCGAACGGGACCCCCGTCTGGGCCTCCTGGAGCGTTGCGCTCTGCGGTGGCTCATCCGAGGCAGTGGATCCCACCTCGCTGCTCATCTCGGAGGCAGACACCTCGCTACTGACCTCACTGCAGGAGGACGGCGTGGGCAGGACATCACGGATGGCGGCGGCGACGGGAGGTGGTGGAAAGAGCCCCGGGCTGGGTGGGGGTGGCGGGGCGCCCAGCTCGCAGCAGCAGCAGCAGTCTTCGGCCACGCTGAGCTGCACCACCACTGCACTCAGGCTGTCGCCGCAGCCGTAGGCCTGCGCCAGTGTACACAGCTTCTTGGCTGCGGCGAGCGCGTCGGGCACGTTGCGGACGGCCTCCACGGCTTCGGCCGGTGACACGCTCTCCCACAGGCCCCGGCTGCCCAGGATGAAGAACTCGTCGCGCGGTGTCAGCGTCACTGTCTGCACGTGGGGTCGCGGGATCACCGACGGGTACAGGAAGGAGTATCCCATGATCCTCGTGGAGTCCGTCACACCGTTGACTTTGTTATCCTGAAGGGGAGGGACAGTAACCAGGCGGAATTTAGGACCAGATCAATGTCACCGACCTGGACACAGCACTTATGTGTTGGGGGGGGCTGGGGGCAGTACCTCGGTGACGATGGCCTTGTTTTGCCGCACCCGCTGGTACTCCTCGGCCACACCCACGTTGTGCAGTGCCGAAAGGAGGAGGGGCTTGCCGTTGCGGCACAGCACGGCCTGGCACTTGCCCACGTTGGCGGCGGTCAGCGTGAAGCAGCCGCCTGGGTCCAGGGGGTCGTGCCGGATGTGGCAGAGAGCAGCCGAGCCGCCCAGCTTCTGGCCCGCAGTGCCCAGCTTCCTGCCAGGGGGCGCAAGTGCACGGCACCGACTGAGTCAGCTCTGCGTGACCAGGGCAGCGCTGTGTGTGTATGCGTGTGTGTAAGTGTGTTTATATACAGTACTGTGCAAAAGTTTTAGGCAGTCAAAGAAAATGTTTAGATGATCATGGTGGCTTGAAATTGATATGTCTGTCAAAGTGTGTCAGCTCAGCCATTTCAGAACCTCTTCTAAAGTAACCCCAGTATTTGCAGCAACAATCCAATACACCCATGCATTTTTTGCCGCAACCACTAGCTCACCTTCTTTGGCTAATCAGTCAATTAATTAATTGAGGTGGTAGTGAAATGTAACAAATATATGGGATGGCTGAGGTGCCCCTGAGGAGAGGTTTGGGAACTGACGCGGCGTTCATCCAGCCATCCAACAAGATATCGTCACAAATCATAATTTTTTGGAGAACAGAAGGAATTTTTGTTCGTTGCAATTGCGTATATATTTACTGTCAATTTGCATGTGTTGTAATGTTAAATTGTGCATTTTGTTCCGAGTAAATATACACTTACCAGTTTAACCAGATAGAGTTTTAAACATTTCCTTTTCCTGTTTAAGACTTCTGCACAGTGCTGTGCATGCACGCCATACTCTGCCTGACCAGGAAGTTCTCCTGCTTCCTGTGTGTGTGTGTGTGTGTGTGTGTGTGTTTATATACCTCTGTGTCACCAGGAAGGTGCTTCTCATGTAGTCCTCCTGGCTCTTGCCCCGGTGCAGCTCCTCCGCCAGCACGTCACTCATGGTGCACTGCAGCAGGTATGGCACCTCTACATTGCGGTCGCCGTCGAAGACTCCGTAGAGCGCCTCGCGGTTCTCGCCGAAGCTGTTCACCGACAGGGCGGCCACGCAGAGCCTGGAAGGCGCACGTCCGACAAGTCAGCTCATGCTTCTGAACATGGGATGGACAAGCAATGCGGTATGGATCCCAGAGGCCATGCAGTAATGTAACTAATGCTCACACTATGACCCACGGGAAGTCAAGAGATCTTAATGTGCCCCTCACTTGTTTTTGACTCCGGAAGCTTCCGTGTAGCCATGACTCCACACTGCCGGCGCTCCTGAGGCCTCGGTGGCTGAGAAGGACGACGGCGACTGGTCAATCCGGAAGGATCTTATGTTGCTGGTTTGGAAAAGGGATGATTTAATTAATGGATTAATAATGGAATCCAGTGGGTACATCAACAAACACTTATGTGCTGATGTCCTTGAGATGCAAGGTAAAAAAAATACCTAAATAAAAATTGGTAAACGCCAAAGATGCAATTTTAATAGTTGTCCACTAGGGGTCACTAAATATTTCATTAAATGTCTGGAAAGATACTCCAGTTGAAGTCTGAAGCACTGAGACAAGGCCTTCCAGTGTACAGGGGAAAAGCCTTCCTGTCTGGGCCAGTGGCCTTTCTGGACGGGGCCTTACTTCAGCTGTTCCAGCGTCTTATGGTCCAGCGTCAAGCGGGGGTTGCCTGTTAGGTCCAGCTCCTGCAGCTTTGGGGGCAGGTTCTCGGGCAGGGTGATCTCACTCAGCTCGTTGCAGCTCAGGTCCACGCACTGCGGGCAGCTCAGAGAAGTCAGGGCCGGCGTATAAGTGCACCGGCTCCCATCACCCGAGCGCATTTTAACGTGTAACCTGGCAGTGCTGGGTCACTCTGCTCACCACCAGAAGGGATGGCAAGGAGGCCCAACGGCTGGAAGCCCAGCACCTTTATTTCATCACATCCAGAATGAGAAGAGCACAGATCTGCCTTTCCAATACCGACATTCAAATTCCGACATGTATCCTGAGATTCTGGGCCAGTGGCCGACAATGGAGGCACTGCTATAACAGGATGCGACATTATGGGCTTTATTTCAGCTCCCTGCGTGGTGGCCAGGGCAGAGTGGGGAGAGGGGTATGAGAGAGAGTACGTGTCTGCCGCTGAGGGGTACCGGAACACTGGGCCGGACCGGGCCGGGCCTGCTTCGGCCTTAGAGATCCAGCCTGCCGGGACACCACGCTGGCCCTGTCAATTAGACTCGAATGGCCCAGAAACTATTTACGGCACCGGAGATCCACAAATAGAGGGAACCATCACAGAAGAATCCAGAAATTTCTAGAAGGAAGGTCTATATAGTTTTAATAAAGAGAGATCTGAGTAAACAGAAATGGCAGAATAGATTTTGGCTGGAACTGCCGATCCAGCAACGATGCCCTTGGTAGCGTTAAAGGACGGCCTACATGGAGCCTGTAAACCTCCCAAAAAATTCACCAGGAACCCAAGAGGAGAGACCCAAGGCGCTTCAACACAGAGGCAAGCTACCGCCCAAGCTCACCTTCATTTCCATCAGCTGCATGACCTCGGGAAAGACCTCGATGCAGTTGGAGTGTGCAATGACCGTGTGCATTCTCTTGCAGCTGAGAATCGTGGTGGGGATGCTCTTCAGCCAGTTCCCACTCAGGTCCACCTCCTCCAGCTCCTCCAACTTGGCCATTTTGCTGAAGATGGAACGGGAGAATGAAATTGTGAGTGTAAATGTTAAAGTTCTGAAAAACACACATGGGGACACCCCGAAACATTCGTTTTTTGAGTGTTAGCCGCTTTTCTCCGAAAAACAGAAGTGTCGGGAACTTTGTGTGTGCTGTTGGGGTTAGCTGATGACATCAGTGCATGCGGACGTGTCACCTGGCGGGGAAGCTCTGCAGCTGGTTGTAGGCCAGGTGCAGAACACGCAGGTGCCCATGTCCCGTCAGCAGGGGCACGCACTTGTCGCTCAGTCGGTTGTTGGTCAGATACAGCTCCTGCAGCGTGCTCCGGCTCTCCTCTGATAGGCTGGAGGAGGGCAGGCTCTCCAGCTTATTGGCCGAAGCGTTCAGGCACCGTAAACTGGGGGCGGGGCAAATGGGAAGAGGGGCTGTGAGGGATTATATAGAGCTGGAGAGGGGCAGCTGTGAAAGACAGTCTGCACTGTGCATGGCATTCGGGCAGAAACCCCCGATGCGACTAATCTAAATCATCCTCTCCTCTCCTAATACCCGCAGCCCCTCTGATGAATGCAGACTCATAAAAACTTTCACACTTCAGCGTTCCTCTCGGCAGGGTCTCTGCAACACGGGGACAGGCAGCTGGTCCCACAGCCAGTCGGGAAGCACAGACCTCTCGTGATTACAAACACAAAGCCCCATAAACTGGACCACTAACCCCTGGAAAAGCCCCCCCCCCAAACAGAGAGAGAGAGGGCGAGAGGGCGAGAGAGAGAGAGAGAGAGAGAGGAGCACCGCTGGCCAATGGCAATGACGGTTTAGCCTTGACAGAGGCAAAACTCTAAATGACAATGACGCAGTTGTTCATGACCAGTGGAGGATGGAAGGTAATTGTTTGTTTGGGAGGGGTGGACCTGAAAAAGGGGATGAAGGGTAAGGAACCGGGGGAGGAGATCTACCTGTCAGTCTTGAGGAAGAGGTTGGCAGGAAGCTCTGACAGCTGGTTATGCTGGACGTCCAACACCTCCATGTGACTGCCCTCCAGGTCCTCAGGAAGCCGCTGGAGCTCGTTATGTCCTACCAGCAGCTTCCGCAGACTGCTGCTGCAAAGGAGCCTGGGAAGCCGGGGGGAGGGGTCCAATCATGAGGCCTGGTTTACCTCTGTGCACAACTGATAAAACGCCTTAGATGTGGTATAAATACAATCAATGTATTCACTGCATATATAAACCTCATTTAATTACAGGTAAATCTATCAGGTCACAATCTATAAAATCGCCTTTTCCAGAAGGGAGTGCCCCTCCATTCAGTCACGCTGCAAAGACACAGGTCATGATGGGGTTAGTGAAGCAACTGACCAATAGGAAGGCAAGCTGGTGTGTCCCCGCCCCCTCCTGGGTATCAAGCTAATAATGCGGCCAGGCCACTGACCTTTCCCGAGAGAAAACAGCGGACGAAGCGGGAGCGAGGTCACGGGAGATGGGAAAGCAGCTTAATCAGCCGGGCCTTTAATTACAAAGTAGACCTCAGAGTCAGCAGCTGGGCTCAGGTGCAGGGCGGGGGGAGGGGGGGGCAGGGTAGGGTTTCTTTCCCGAAGGCAGCTCGATGTCACCGAGCAGACA
The DNA here is from genome assembly GCA_026777985.1 of Mormyrops attenuatus. Lineage (NCBI taxonomy): Eukaryota > Metazoa > Chordata > Actinopteri > Osteoglossiformes > Mormyridae > Mormyrops > Mormyrops attenuatus. Next base: position 4,847,295 of record JAODKC010000082.1, on the reverse strand, counting down.
TGGCGTCAGCTTGCCCGCTCCCATCATCTCGCCAAACGCTGTGCCAATTTGGGGGGGGGGGGCGTCCAACCAAAATGGCTGCTGTTGTTTTCATTGGCAGATGCATCACCGACTCCCTGCACTTGTCCTTCACTGATTTATCATCCGGTGTCTTTCCTGCCTTTCGTACAGCGCCGATGCACCCTGCCAGCGGCCACAAGGGGGAGCCCAATGGCTAATTTAAGCTGAGGCAGACTGTCCCCCAGCTGTGAGTAGAGCTGCCGCGGGGGCTCCACCGTTGGAAAAATATATTAAGCATCATGTCAATCTTACCGGGGACTCAGCATCCCCCCCCATCCCCAAACCAGATCCACCCCTCCCACCCACACTCACCGCTCAGGCAGCAGGTGAAGTTGGTTGTGGCTCACGTCCAGCACCTCCAACTTCTTGCTCTCACATAGCCAGTCCGGGAGGCTCTCTAGCTGGTTCCTGGAGGTGGGAAAGGGTTAAACAATGCCATAAGGTCTCCGTATAGATACAGCAAGACAGGGTAGTATTGATGATGTGGAATCAGGATCGATTATTTAGGCCTGGCCTGAAAAGCAGTGCTACTTATTATGTAGGGTAAGGCAGAGCTGGGGCCGGGTCAAGAGCAAGACAAGAGGAGAGGAAATAGGTCAGAGCTAATGGCAGGACAAAGATGTCAGGCCTACCTGGAGACGTCCATGTAGGTCAGGTTGCGGGGCACCGGAGAGACCTCCAACTGACGGAGCTCTGCGGGGGAACCGGGCGTCAGAGACACAGTGGAACAGAAAAACGCACCAATCGCAGCACAAGAACAATTTACAGCTCCAAGAGTCGTGACGTGGCCACAAAGTATAGCCCAACCAGTCAGAGAACAGGCAAACTTAAAGCTCCACCAATTACAGCACGGCCAAAATGTTTTGCACCTGAAATGTTTCATAATGAGATTGAAAGTTGTCCTGAAGTTATCAGGTGCTAGATTGTAGTTTTCTGCCTCTAAGAAAGCCAGTTAGTTTGACCCGTGGATGCCCCGTGTGAATGACCCACCATTGGAGGAGACGTGCAGGGCCTTGAGTGGGCCACCCCGCACCCGGAGCAAGCCCAAGTGATTCCTCTCGCAGTGCAGCACCTCCAGCCTGGGGAAGAGTGAGGCATCCAGCTCCGTCAGGCCGTTGTCCCGCACGTCCAGGTGGGTCACGTGACGCAGGAAGTCCGGCTCCTCAGGCACCACTTTGCAGATCCTGTTGAGTCTGGAGCAATGGGTGGGGTCAAGGGGGTCAAAGGACAGCTTCTACAGCCCAGCTTGTAGCTCAGACCCAGGGCTACCGAGCTGAACAGGAAAACACCTGCTTTCATCAGCCTACTTACCCATGAGCCACTTCACCAAAAATGTATTGAAATTACAGTACTCATGGTACTCACAGTGATGTCAAGTACTTCCTGAACGTGGCAATGGGAAATACAGGCCCATTTTATTTTTATCCCGATGGCTTTAAGCTTGCGGCGGACCATCTACAGCGCCTGATGCTAAAAGTGTTGATATGACTTTGGCAGTGCTGGCTTAATGGTTAGGGAAGCGCACTTGTGATTGAAAGATTGCTGGTTCAAATCCCCGACCAGCAAGACACCACTGAGGTATCCTGAGCAAGGTATCGCCCCCAAGCACTGCTCCCCGGGTGCTGAATTAGCTGCCCCCTGCTAGGTCATGATGTCACATATGGGTTAAATGCAGAGGACACATTTCGTTGTGTGCTGTGGTGAGTCAACAATGACCACTGATCACTAAATTCTAATTCAGATACATTAGTGATGTACCTGTGAAAGGGGTTTTGGAGCAAACGAGTGAACCACAGGTCCGGGTGACGGCTAACAAGACACTACTTCTGTACCCTCATGAACCTCCTTCAGCGCTCGTATGTCACCAGCACATGGTCTTTGGGCATCTGTCACACTGGCGTCTGGATTCTCCGAGGAATGAGGTGGGGGGGGGGGCTGTTTTTAATAACCTCTGCGCCAGTCACTGTGCCAAGTGTGACATAATGTATCAGCGAGGTAAATTATATTAACAAACAAACGTCAAAGCCTCTTCAGGCTGAGCCAGAACGGAGCGCCTCCGCGTTCTTCTTGCCTTAACATCCACGTTTGCTTTACAATAATTATTCACTTTTCCTCCAAGCTGAATGACTTTGACGGTGGTTTCGTTTTAAAAAGCCCAGCCTCCTCTCCCTCCCCCTGCCAGCCACAGCGCCCCCTACCTCAGGTCCACGTGCTTGACGCGCAGCAACCGGAAGGCCTGCAGCAGCAGGGCGTCCAAGCCGTTCCCCGCCAGACAGAGGCGCTCCACGCCCTCCATACATTCCAGGACTTCTGGCACTTCGCTGAACTCGTTGAAGGACAGTCCCAGGTAGCCCAGGCGGGGCAGGTCACCCAGCTCAGCCGGCAGCGCTGACAGGCAATTCCCGTCCAGGAGGAAGGTCTGCAGGCTGGGGGGGGGGGGGGGCAAGGTGAGGGGTTACATCAAAGCAAACAAGCCTCATCCCCCGGTATTAACCTCCACATTATTTTTTATACCTATTTCCCAACAAAGGCATTAAATAATGAGCTTTTCCTAGCCATTCATCAAAGGAGCACTTATTCATACACACACAGTGGTTTCCTGACACCTGTGTTGTAGAATCTAGGGAGATTTATGCAAGAATACACTCATCCTGTTTTTCTACTATTAACTGAAATTAAACGGAATAAATTCCAATGCATGCCAGCAGAGGGCAGCAGAGTCAGCACTGTCACATGTTTCCGCATTACTGGAGATTCCAGACAGTTCCTTCATTGCTCCTAGCTGAACAATGGACACTACCTTCAAATAATAAAAATTCCAAGGACTTATTCAAACATAAATAACATCAGAAATTAGCATTATAAAAGCTCATTGAGTTCCAATTATGTCAAATTAGGTCGTCTGATCCAGACAACTACGGCGATATCATGCCTGGATCCTTCACAGGCCTTAGGCTGTGCTACCCCCCTTCCCCCTTACTCACTTGTGCATGGCCCCCACAGCACTAGGCACGGAGGTCAGGCAGTTGCAGGACAGGTTGAGCTCGGTCAAGGTGGGGATGCTGCAGATGGCTAGGGGGAACTGGCCAAGGTGGTTGTTGGACAGGTTGAGGCTGCGCAGCTTGGAGAACCTGAGAGCAGGAGGTATGGGTGGCATGTCAGCTCAACGGAATATCATCGCTTACTGAACAAAGTAAAATGATATATATACACATACGCACACATACTATCATATCATTCAAATCCTCATTAAGAAACAGATAGAAGAACTGGATTTTTCTGATTAGAGGCTTAGCGCTAAAACCCAGAGTAAAACCGTGAAATCTGCTAGGACGGAGACCAGAGAACGACCACTGTGCGCACGGCATTATGGGAAATGGAGCCAAAGGCAGCGCTAATGCTAATCCCCAAACTCAGATGAGAATCTACGCTGAGCCGAAACAAAACTGTATAATCATGTTAGGTTACAATACAATACCGAGGTCCTTAAAATTGATTGTGTAAGGAGACGCAAAGCAGGGTTTGCTATTTCTGTTCTGGTAGGGATCAGAGGTCAGACGGCAAGCAGTACATGTGAAATGAGCAAGTAAACGCAAGCTCGGCAGGGTGGGAAGACCACCTAGCATGGGGGTTCACCTACCGTTGGGTCACCATACTGGACTACACACAACCGATATCCTAAGCTAGTTTTGTTGACTACTTTGAAATCCATTTTTTCACACCTCTATGGGTAGAATGCCCCTTAAATAGGTCACTTTTAAAAGCATGTCTTTTTGTTCTGGCTATAATAGCCATCTTCTCCCTTGTGTTAATAAAAGAAACCCATCCAAGATGGCTCCTATTATTCCATACATTTTAAATATTGCAACTAAATGAAGATAAGGACGAGAGCATCTGGTTTACTAGCCAAGCCTCTGATTTTCCTGGAGAGAACCTGAGGCACCCCAATTAAAGATTAATCGATTGGCACATTGATTCTGGGAGTCAGGCTGTCAACCACCAAGCCGTGAAGAGTATGGCAGCTCTGTGGTCTCCATTTGGGTGCTTTGTGAAGTTCTCATACATGAATCAAGTTCATCCAGAAATCAGGATACGGGCTTCTCCCACACAAGTCTATGAAATAAGCCTTTTTGGTTGTGGCCTCCACTAGCATACTGGTATTTGTATTCATGCACCATTAAAACAGCTAGCTAAAGTATAGACATGATGGAGATCGCAGGCTCCCCTGAAAGCCCAACAATCCTTTCAGGCACAGAGCCGATGAAGAAGCGGGAAGGTAATCCAGCGTGGCTCACAATACAGGAATTCGTTTCAATGAATGACTTGAGGGTATAAACTTCCTCCCAATGTCATCTATCCATCAAGTGATGGCGTGTGGATATTTATTGTTGTATAGCGTTTCATCACGGCCTGCGGGCCGCATCCATTCATCACGGGAGCGTTGAAAAAGAAAAAGAAAATAAACCTCAGACTGAAGTATTGATCCAGGCAGCCATTTAATTAAGTGGAAGGCTGCCTCCTATAGGGTCCGAGTGGCATTCGGTCCATCGCAGCTGTGATCCGCTGGGCCAGAGGGGCGGCTTCTTGTTCTCGGTTTTACGGAGAAAGGAGGCTCAGATCACAGGGATCTGGAGGCAAGGCGGTGGTACCTAGAGATTCCCCGGAGCGTCAGCCATGGCTCTGAAAGCTAAGGGGGGAATCGGCGCATTCCATCCCACCACGCACCATTCCACCACCATCAACTGCCAGACGGAGTCCAATATCGAGGCGCTCCGCTTCAAAGGCGGCCTTGACTCTGGCTTTCAGATTTATGGGGGTATAATTGCACAATAATAGACCTTCAAGTGTCGTAGGGGCCGGTGTGGAGCCGAGTGGAAAATCACGACGACGATGCAGAGACAATCCCAAGAGAATTCGAAATGTGCCGAGGGACTGGGGGAGCAGTCGGCGGGGGGGGGAGGGGGGGTAATAGCAAAACAAATCAACAGCTGAAGCATTCCCTGAACAGTGTGCGAGTGAGCACAATGTTTCTGGATGAACAATGGACAGAAGGGTCCTCTTCTGACAGGGAGGAGACACAGATGTGTGCTTTGTGTGCCGACGTGGGCCATAAACGCTCACGGTGAAGTTCTTCATCTTTAGCTGATGGTGTATAGCCTCAATGTCACGGTGATCCAAACAACGTTGAGCAGTCCGGCCCTCAAATGTCTAATCTGCGTTTATCTTTATGCAAAGACCAAAGCATTCCCATTGTGGATTTAGAGAAGTTCTCTGCAGGTTACTAACTGTCAAAATTCAGTATAGGTCTGAACCTACATTTGCCACATGAATGTCAAATTGAATTACAGAATACCATTAAGTGATTCCATGAACCCTAGTCAACGTTCCTTGTGCGAATCTTCCCATCTGGTGACTTGACAGCATCCTGTTGAATGATGTCACTAAATCGCGAAAAGCAGCCCGAGCATCACAGAAGGTGAGAAACCCCGACGGGAAGAGCCGCTTTCTGCCTTCTCCTGGTAGGTCTGTGGTGGCCCAGCACTAGATGGTGGAAATCAAGGCCATACCACAAGGGGGAAGCGAAAGAGAAACAGGCATGGAAAAAAAGGAAGGACACGGGGAACGGCAGCCGACAATGGATGTGAAAGTGTTATTTTTAAAATGTGAGGCGGCCTCACCCCCGGCCCGCACCCCCTGGGAGGCTGTGCCACTTACGCTGCTTTTGCTCAGCTCAAAAATGAGCAAAGATGGGAACTTGCAGCTGGTTTCTGCCTGCTTGCCATTCCCCCCCAAGTAGGAATGGCCCACCTCCATTTAGCAACACCCTGGGGCAGAAGATTGCCACAGATCGTTTCATGAGCGGAACAGCCGTCAAAAGCCCGGCTTGCCATTTACATCTCCGTTAATCTTCCACACTGCGACATTTGCCCCCATCTTTCCATAAAGGAGCCTCCATTCTCAAATCCTGCCTAGTTGCCCATGGTGTCGGGACCTGGCTTTGAGGAATGTTTTTAAAGTCTCTTCAGACCGTGCTGAACGCGTTTTCTCCTTAGCTGGACCAAGTAGCCGAGTAAATCCAATTGTAGTTGCTAGTGGTCATGGTGCAAAAGGCTTTACCGCCGCTTTAAGAATTAGCTTGATCATTGGCAAACCAGACACAAACATTCCCCAGCACTACTGGGATGTGACTGGAAGGTGATCGTGCAATTTCAAATTTCAGAAAAGAAAGCCCCACCTCAGCCGTGCCACAGAACCCCTGCTGTCTGAATCTCGCTCATTAGTCAGTGTGCAAACAGGTTGGTGTCTCATCTGCATTTTCCTGCCTTCCCACTGGCTGTCTGCTGTAGCATCAAGGCATGGTCACTTGACTGAGCGGGAAGCCTTAAATTACAGATTTTATGTGGGGGAGCTGTCCCCTCAATGGAGGTGGAGGCGGAAGTGGGGGGGGGCATCTATTCCTTCACACATAATCAATACTGGATAAAGCTGTTGGAACTCCCACAAGACCCCAGAATTCCATGGTTCCTGCATCACCCCACCACTTCCCGCCCCAGGTGCCGAAACCGGAATTTACGATCCTCTCAGCTATTCCTGGAATCGACCTGTCAGTAAGGCTGACCTCTGCAGACTGCAGCTGAGTCATTCTCACACCTACAGAAAAACATGCCCCCCCCTCCCTCCGTGTGAAACGGGAATGGACTTCATCCTGCTGGGATTTGCAGTGGTGAGTCTCGGCCCTCGGACCAACTTCTTGAGCATTCTGCCCGACCTCTCTGAAGCCCAAATACAAGTTCGCTGCAAACTACGGACAAAATTCCTACACGATTCCTCCACTCACGGAGACTGGCATGAGGTTAAATGGCCCAGCGGACAAGACCGAAAGGGACGGACGGAGACCCACACAGATACAGGGAGGATCGTGCCCAGATCCACCAACTCAAATGCAGACATACTTTCTTCACTTCCATTACTAAATCACAGTCGGCAGATGGTGCTTCCTTCAAAGAGAGGAGAGAACACATCTTTCCATCTGTCCACCGCATTTCATTCAGGCAATTTTGAGGATGGAACGGAGGTGGGATTTCAGTGGGTGGAGCCTATGTGGGCAATGATTATGTGGGTGTGGCCAATGTGGGCAGGGCCTTACCTCTGCAGATCTGTCAGGCAGCGGCAAGCTGACAGGAAGTTGCGTTTCAGGTTGAGGTGTGTCAGGTCCTGGCTGTAGAAGAGATTTGGCGGAAGGCGCTCCAGGCTGCAGCAGGACAGGTCCACCGAGCTGATGCGCTGAGACGCCATCTGAGCACGGGGGGGGGAAGGGGATAGAGGGAGGCGGGGCTTACATGCTGGAGGCCACACAGCTGCTTTTAAGTGCTAAATTTGGCATCTCGCTTGTGGCTGATTGCTGATGTGACCGACACCGGAAAGTAAATCTACGATGCAGAGGTATAACCAGAGCCGCAGCCTTAATTGGGCAGAGGTGATGCACAGGGCCCCAGACCCTCGGAAACCCGTGTGGCCCCCAGGGCCCCAGCACCTGCCCACCCCGGAGACGCTATTCTGGGACTTCCTTGGGGCCATTATGTGACAAGGTTGCCGTTGGAAAAATTTAGAAAATAGGTTCCCTGGGCTGCCCTAATTCGGCTGCGGAGAGGTGCTCGGCGGAAAGTGGGGCTTCATTTGCGGGATGTGGAACGGGCCTCTCTGCTGGGATCCGGTCTCCATCCTTCTGTTTTCCACACTACCCCAGCAACAGGCAGTGTGGGCTTGACCAGCCCAGCTGCTACGTTCCACTTCAGTTAGATACATCTATTTGCGGAGTTCGTTTACACTACATTCTATCCATTCACCAAATGCTCTCATCCAAAGAGGTATACATTGTTGAAAGACAGCAAGGTCAGAAGATCCCTGGTGGTTAAGGGCCTTGCTCGAGGACCCGACGGTGACATCACTATGCTGACACTGGGATTTCAACCAGCGACCTTCCAATCACGGCATCCTTACCCACTGAGCCACACACTGCCACCTTGGGCGGACAGACCCACCCGGGGGTCACTCATCATCGCAGGTTACCTTGGAGACCGCACGCCACCTCGGAGACACGGCCGTCTCACCTTGGAGGCCTGCCTCTGCCAGCGAAGGTGCTCAGTGAAGCTGTCGAAGCTGACGTAGTAGCTCTGGCTCTGGGGCCCCGAGGGGCTGAAGGCCAGGCAGTGGGTCTGCTTCCTCACCTCCTCCACCTGTGGGTCAAACGAGAGGCACGAGGGTGAGACCTACACCTCTGTCCCGGCTCGCTCCTCCTCCACCTCATCTCCCCTGATGTCCATCACACGTTTATGCACCTTCTCCTACGTCACATGATGCCCGCACATCAATAAACACGCATTTCTGTTGGCATTCTCCATTTTGTGACCTTTAATCTCCTCTAGGAAACATCTGATACAAATAAGACACGTGGTCCCTGCTGCTGTGGTCGTGGCACACCTGAGGTGCTTCTAAGGATGCTCGGCTTCAAAGAGTTGTTTTGGCCCGTCGTCAAAGGGAGCCCCCTTCTGGAGCCAGTCAGCTGTGTGCAACACTTAAAACACCTGGATATCTCTGAAAGGAAGACCTTATCTGCACCCCCCAACCCCCTGCCAGGGGGCTCACGGATTAAACAAAGAGTGGAAGTTTCTGCTTCAGATCCATGTTCAAAAATGCGGATGCAAAGATTTAAAAACAACCAAATGGCAAAAGAAAAGAAAAGAAAAACAATTATTCACAGGTAATATTTTCCAAAGAAGTGAGAAGTTGGTAATATGGAAGGCTGTTTTCAGGAATGATCAATAAACGGCTTTACTGCGAGCGATTTTGTCTACGTGACACATCCAAGGCTTTTTATTACTCCAGCTAACGACCGACTCAAATCAGATGACGGCTCTTTAAGATAAAGAGGCAGATGGATGGCCTGTTATCACTGTTGGCCAGACTGCAAAACGTGAAGCGAGAACATTTGTTTTAGCATTTGCGGCAAACTGAACTGGCCACAGTAACCATTTAAAGCTTTCATGAAGAGCAGAAAAGGAGTATTTTACGGCAGATCGCAGCACTGCGGTTTGGAGTCGTCGGAAGCGGGACATACCAGCCACGGTCATTATTATCGACAGCAGCTGCTGCGTTATCAAATCTTAAAATCCAGCATCGTAGAGTAAAGGTATCTGGGCAGGAGTAGAGGAGAATCGCCTCAGCGGCTGGGGAGAAGGCAAGGCTGGGTATCAAACGGCTGACTCGGAAGCTCCTCATGTTCCTGCACAACGAAGCCTGTTCATCTTTTCAGTTTGTCCATAATAAAGACCTTTTCCCCGCATCTGCCCCCCATCCCCCTCCCCCACATCCAGAGTGTGCTCCACCAGCAGTGTGTTCTTATCCCGAATATTTTTAAAAAGCCCTGAGCTCAGCTGGCACCTCCTGACACGTCTAA
>JAODKC010000082.1:4802448-4824428 GCA_026777985.1 Mormyrops attenuatus | reverse complement strand
CCCCCCCCGGCCCCCGGCGGGGCCACCCCCCCCCCCCCCCCCGGGGCCGCGGGCCCCGGGCCGCCCCGCCCGCCCCGGGGGGGGGGGGGGCAGGCTCAGTCCCGCCCCACAATGAGTCGGCTCAGACCTGCCTCGCACCGGGGGGGCATCTGGGGGACACACTATTAAAACTGTGCAAAGGGGACCTATGGGAGACCAGCTTCTGCTTGACCAGAACGATTGTGCCTTTGTCCAAAGAAAATCAATAGCTGGAGGATTCTGGGTAAAAAAAATAAATAAATAATAAAGATAATACAGGATTAGTATTCATCATATATCTTAAATATTAGTGTTAAAGAAGCCTCTAGAATACCATTTTAAAATCAGCCAGCGTGACCATTCAGTATGAGTTCAGAAATCATGTCGGTAAACTTAATGCCTTAAAAAAATTTTTAAATAAACACACACAGACACACACACACACACACCCAAGCAGAGAAGAAAAGATGCGATAAACACAGAGCGACAGCGCAGATCATCCTGATACCAGCTGCAAGTTGAGATGTCAGGCACCCGCATGCATCCTAAATTATTCATTGGGCTCTATTCGCCCGAGACGTTTCACTTCATCTCTCCTTAAATACGTGCTTCCGTTTTGTTCGGCCAGTTTCAGGTGAGAGCAAAGCCACTCATAGCACATGCGCGCCATCTTTAAGGCCGGCGGGGCTCTCCAGTTACATGGACTGGGGGGTGTCACGGGAACGCGCGGCACCGTGCGGCCCCCATAACGCATCTCAGCATAAAGGACGGACCTCAGGGATAATATAAACCCCCCCTTCTAAGGTGAGATGTTTATCCCACCCTCAACACCTGCTTCTACAGCTTCTATCCTGACTTGTCAGCGGATCTTCGTGAACCAATGTGATGGAACCAGATGGGGAATTAAATACCTTTTCCAACTTTTCCCCTTCGTACTCAGTGGGAATTCCCTTGGTATGTGGGTGGGGCCAGGGGGACAGAGCTTAGCGGTCGTGTTGAGATCCCTCATACTGAAACATTTCTGACAGACGACACATTGGATCAGGATAGAGATTCCCAAACGTTCCCAAGTAGTACAGGTAACCCTGCCGGGCTTAAGGCCAAAAAAGGGGTCAGAGAACACGTAGCAGCCCTTTAACCTGTGACCGACCCTGGTTCTTCTTCACATGGGGTGTTGGGGGGTTAAATTCCTCACATGCCTTCACGCATACACCACTAGGTGCAGGCTGCTTATCAAGTTAAGATTAGGTAAGAACTGAGTTCCATGTTTATAAACCCAAATCAGGGGATAAACACTGCCAACGGTGCTGAGAGATGGTGGGGGGGAGGCGGGAGGGTGGAATATTCCCAGGCGACCGGCAGTAACAGACGTCCAAGAGGGAGACAAACAGCCACTGCGTCTTTGAATCCCCACGAGGCAGCTGATTGGACAGTTCCCCCGCAACAGAGGGCCCCCAAAATAAAAAGACTGCTTCTTCAGCCAGGGACTGGCTTAGTATGCAAGGCCCAGCTCATGACAAACCCGGGGGGGGCAGCCACCAGGCCACCCACCTCAACCGGCCACGGAAACACGCCCCATTTGTCTCTCTGTACACAACGTTTTTAGTGATGAATGTCTCCTCCGACTGGTCCATTCATCAGCGATTAACGGGCTGCCCCGGCCTCTTGCCGTTTCCGGTGATCGGGCCACCAAGAGGTGCCAGGACAGTGCTCCACTGGACCGGTCACCTGAACCTCCTCCCATGGACGTGGTGAAAGGGTGAGAGGGTGACCGAGACACCATCATGCATGTTCACGTTATCTATACACAGCTTACCGCTTTAACAGGATTTTAACAGCAAGCCTCCTACCTTCAAAATACAACATTTGTCTTTCACATTCTGGGGTGAGTTTTATCTTTCAACATAGGACTTATGCACGACACAGCATTAAGGAGGCCTGGGGAAACTCACCCCTGTGCGGGGAATTTGTGCCATCTGCTTCCAGCCATAACTCAACCAAAAAAGCAGAATCCTTCCATTCAAAAAGACTTCCACAGCTGTAACACCATCTTCAAAAACACACGTTCAATGGTACATGAGCAATACCCCCGTAAAACTGAAACTGGCAACTTTAGTGTAGAAACGAGCTCAGAATTTCAACTGCTTGCCTTTGAGCTATTCTGCCGCTGGACGGATTTCCTATTTCCAACTGGCTGACCCCCAGCGTCTGAAACCCTCCCCTTACACCCCCCAAACCCCTGCCCCTCCCCTAGCCTGTTCTTTTGCTGAATGAATGTAAGAACTTCCTGTGTTCAGTGGGGCAGTTGTGGCGGGGGGTGGATGGAGCTGGCAGACAGTCAGGGAGACAGTACGGGACAGAACAGGGTGTCAGGAAGCTTGTGTGCAGCAGCTAAATTAACAGCATTCACAAACCCCAGTGAGGCCCTTTGGCACTCCCCCCCACCCCAAGGGGCTCTTTAGTGTAATAAAGCTCCATCAAACACATAACCAGAGGGCATACAGGCTGCAGGAAGTGACAGGTAAAGGTACGCAGCTGTGTGTGTGAGGAAAGGCCCGTTACAGACTGCAGGAAGTGACAGGTAAAGGTACACAGCTGTGTGTGTGAGGAAAGGCCCGTTACAGACTGCAGGAAGTGACAGGTAAAGGTACACAGCTGTGTGTGTGTGAGGAAAGGCCCATTACAGACTGCAGGAAGTGACAGGTAAAGGTACGCAGATGTGTGTGTGTGAGGAAAGGCCCATTACAGACTGCAGGAAGTGACAGGCAAAGGTACGCAGCTGTGTGTGTGAGGAAAGGCCCGTTACAGACTGCAGGAAGTGACAGGCAAAGGTATGCAGATGTGTGTGTGTGTGAGGAAAGGCCCGTTACAGACTGCAGGAAGTGACAGGCAAAGGTACGCAGATGTGTGTGTGTGAGGAAAGGCCCGTTACAGACTGCAGGAAGTGACAGGCAAAGGTACGCAGCTGTGTGTGTGTGAGGAAAGGCCCGTTACAGACTGCAGGAAGTGACAGGTAAAGGTACGCAGCTGTGTGTGAGGAAAGGCCCGTTACAGACTGCAGGAAGTGACAGGTAAAGGTACGTAGCTGTGTATGTGAGGAAAGGCCCGTTACAGACTGCAGGAAGTGACAGGCAAAGGTACGCAGATGTGTGTGTGTGTGTGTGAGGAAAGGTCTGGTGCCTCGTTCAGAAGCCTCCAACCCCTCGATCGGAACTCACTTTCTACAGCCTGCTCCCGTGACCTTCAGCACGCCACTCCAGGCGGGCCAGTTAAATATTTACCACCAGAGTCGCTGGCAGACATGTCTGTCCACGCCAAAGGCACATGCTACACCAAAACGGAAGCCATTACAGCTAAAGGGGACAGGGTCCGAGAGCGTGTTTCCCAAGAGAACTTATCCCTGGAGATTCCAATGGGATCGCAGGCCACTGTCCTAGAAGAGCGACGTCAAAAACGTGCACACTGACAGACAAGGGACGCCAATCCTGACCCCATTAACAAAAACGCAAATAACACACATAGGATAAGCAAACACAGCCAGCCACCCGCCAAACCTAATGAGCCCTTCTGAAGTGTCACAAATATCAAGATTCACAGAGGAGCATCTTGCTGCTCATTAAAGCAGGGAAGTGACAGGCCGCCTGAGACCTGCAGGCAGCGCGTTGCTGATGCCGCCTTTTGGTGGAGCACCTCTTCCATCCCGCCACCTAGTCTGCATCTCTTGTCTACTGGAGGACGGGCAACACCACAATGCCCACCCCCTTCTGCAAGACACAGGCAGGTCTGGTAAGAGACGGTCCACACGCCCTACTGACTCCCCGGCCAGAATGAGCCTTACAGTCACACGACTCGGCCCGGCACACTAAATTCCAACTATATGACCGGACTTTCAATTTGCCTTATACTTTATTACACTATTCACCGACACAAAATTGTTTACACACTCTTTTCCCGATTTTATGGCACTGAGCTAAAGTTTTTTTTGTTATTAACCAAACTCCTGTTTGATCTGCTTTTTACAGAGATTTTTTTATATTTTTTAAAAAAGATGCACTAAAAGGACGACGCGACACAGTCATGCACTTTAAACAGCAGGACAATGGAAGGGTTTTACATAGGATTTCACACAACGCATTTAAACACACCCACTTAGCTTTACACACACACCAACAGCACTGTGAGTGTGTTTTCACACACACACACACACACACACACACACACACGCACACACCATGCAACAGCTAGCACTGATTATATACATCAGGCGGACAGAGTGATCACAACAAAGTTTAAAATAATTATGCATGATATAAATGGCGCAAAATTTGACTCTACACACTTCTGTTTTCTGACGGGGAAAAGCGCATTAGACTCGAAATAAGAAATAAAGATCGAATGGGTCCAGACAGAAATCAAACCTCACACTTTCCAAAAACAGCAGGCCGTGAATATCTGCGGACAGGACGGAGGACCGCAGCCAAGTTCACCAAGCGAGACACGATTTACCCACATCGGCCCCGCAGACCCCAATACGGCCGGTGAGACGTGAGACTGGAGGTACTCACCCGCGTAGAAGCGGATCAGCGAGCCTATTTCGCTGTCCATGCCCTCCTCCTGCACCCTCCAGGGGTCTTTAAATCCCAGTTTGAACAGATAGTCGTTCTGGATCCTCAGCGGCTTCTCATCCAGCTCCAGCCTCCTGGCCGTCTCACCGTGCAGCTGGACGTACAGGGTGGGTGTGGGGTCGCAGCCCTCCGTGGCCGCCCCCGCCTGGGATGCGCCCCCAATCCCGCCGTCGTCTGTCACGCCGCTCGGATGCTGGAGGCCGTCGCTCATGCCGGCAGCGGTGGCACCATCCGCTGGGCGCATCTGTAAAGCAGGCTCGGTCTCCGGGCTGGGTGCCCTCTTCGGGGACGGACAGTCGAGCTCCAGCTCATCCGAAGAACTTCCCGGGGTGTCCAGCCCGTCCGCGGCGTTGTCGAAAGCCGGGCTCATGGCGGACGCGTCGGTGCCCAGCATCATGTCGTCACCGAACGAGTCCCGGCGCTCGTCCAGCCCGGGGCCGGAGCTCAGGTCCTCCAGCGGGCTGCTCTCCACGTCCGAGCCCGAGTTCACGTCTGCGGTCAGGACCTCAGCCGGGGAGCCTGTACCTCGCCCTGGGTTGCCGTCATTTGCCAAGAGCAGCAGCTTCAGCCGGTCAGCGGACGGCGGCGGCTGGCCGTCTCTGGACCTCAGCCCGAAGCTCAGCCGGCCGGACGCGTCGTCGCCATTCCGTAACGGTCCGTTAAAGTCCATGGGGAAGCCAGGCTCGCCGGGCACCCTCACCGCGGCCCCTGCCCTGCCGCCCAGCTGGCTCAGGCGGTGAGCGATCTCCCCGGCGCTGGTATCCAGCGTACACAGTACCGGCCTGAGGCACGACGCCGAGCGCCGGTCGTGAACGTGAACGCAGCCCCTGCGGAGGTCCGATCGCACCCACTCCCGGTCGGACGGCTGCAGCTGCGCCGGCTGCTTATGCCGCAGCAGGGTCTTCCTGTCCAGGCTGCGTGTGCTCAGCGACGACGCCGAGGCGGCCGAGCCCATCCTGCCGCCGAAGGGACCGGGGGCTGCAGCGGTGGCGGACAGGTTCCTCCGCAGCCGCCGCCGCCGCAGCAGCGAGCCCGAGTGCCCGGCGAAGCTGCGAACGCTGGCGGACGGCCTGAGGGCGCCTTCGCCTGGGGCGCCCCCCTCCACGGGAGCGGCTTCGGTTCGGCGCTCACGGCCGCCCGCCGTCTGTCCAGTGGGGGGGACGGGAGCCAGCAGTCCGACGCTCTCCGACCTGGACTCACCGCCGCCTCCTCCGCCCCCGCCATCGTCCGCCGCTGGCATCCCAGCTCCTGCTCCAGACGGCGCGCCGGGCTTCTTCAGCTTACTACCAGCGGCCGCTTGCGAGCCGGGCGCCACTGTGCCGGCAACCGCCGGGGAGCCGGTCCGCTCCAGCGTGTCCCCCATCACGGCGACCCGCGCACTCTCCATACTCTCTCCCTCCCGCGTTAAATCGAGCGCATATACGGGCGGACGGCGCCGATTCGACCCTAAGGGCTGCTTAAAATAAATAAAACGACATAAGGCTAGAAAAACAGCATCACGAACTTACTCCCTGTCCCCCCTCGGGCCGCTCAGCGCCACCGCGCCGCTGTCCGTGGCACCATAATGGAGCCCGAGTGCTGGAGGAAACTCAAGTTGAACCGAAAGACTGGGGAGCGGGTGGATACGCCACCACATCTCATTATTATAAAAGCTGTATGCGGGAATATTAATGAGCGTCGGCAGACATCTTAGGAAAGTGAAAAAGCTCGTTGTATATTCATGAGATAATGCCTATGGGCGTTTACTCTAAGGCGCTGCGTCTTCTGGGAAATGTAGTTTACTATTCCTTCGGTCTGTTTTCAAGCAGCGAGGCGGAACACTACGTTTCCCGTCAGCCCCTTGTAAGTGAGGCGGCTTCTGTTTTCATTCGCTAGCTTGCCGGGGCTTGGTGGTCCGGGGCATTGGTGTTATGAAATGGGTGCGATGGCGCGCGGTACACGCCTCCGTTTGACAGTGAGCCGCTGGGTGAACTGTGCGGCGATTAAAATGCCCGGGGGCAGTTCTATGCAGAATAAAAAATAAAAATATGAAATTGTTGCTTTGGTGGTAATGGAGAAAATTTTATTGACCTGATGTTTATGCGGTCGGCATATTTTATATTTAGTATACTCTCCCTTTAGGTCCTCTGATCCCCCTGCTGGCCGTAGCGTAATTGCAAGGCGTGGCTTCCTGAAAACCATCAATCGTATTTTTAAAATCTGTAGGCTACGGCGGTAGCATAGCATATGAATATTAATAACAGCAATAAATCGCGGGAATATGAGCTAAGTTGCTGCAATTGCAGTGTACACTGGTTTAATGGCTGCAACTCATTCCGTCGCATTTAAAGGCAACTAAAAGAAAAACAAAAATGGTTTTATCAATCCCAATTTCAGCTCAAAACCCATTGAATTCCCGCTGATTACCTTGGTATGCTAGCTCAAAGCAGCTATGCGGTATAACTAAAAAACCTAAACGGAGACCTTAAAAATGTCTTTATGTGCGTCGTGTTACAATGTTTTTATGCTCTTTCGTTCTGCACTCGTCGGTCTCAGTTATTTCCTCGACCCTGCTTCCATATTTACATAGCATTGCTGCAATACTAAATACATTTTCGATATCTAATTATTTTGGAACACAATCTTTAAATATAATAATTTTTGAAAGTATATATCTTGATTTAATGCATTGGTTAGATATGTTTTCTGACACAATGCTTGTGTATGCAGTTGATCGGCCGTGATAAACGTAAGTGTGCAAACTTGGATGTTTCGTACGTCTTGGTGCGCCCTCTGCTGACTGTCATGAGAAATTCTAACCATTATATTATAACAAGGATACTGAACATCAAATATCCCCATGACCCTTGATGCTGTATATCTGGTATAGGAACCACGAAGCCATCAAATTCAATAACGAATTCTTTAACGCTACTAAATGGTCAAGTACTGTAAGTGTATAGAAATGTTGCTAATTTGTTCATTTTTACAGATTTTTTCCCAAATGTTATCCAAAAAACAGCATTTACGCAAAGATATCATCACTGGTACTGCTTGGTCAAGTTATTTTTTCCCAGAGAGGACAGCTGTATTATCAGGAATATGACACAGTACAAAAATAAAATTTATTCTCACCAAGATAACTAACAAACTGTTATACTATAAGCTGCCAACAAGAACCTACATTATCATCTAAAAGAAATAAACACGACTTTAGAATATACTTGTCAATAAGAACACAAGATATTTACAAACGAGAAGAGGCCATTCAGCCCATAAAGCTCGTTTGGGGAGAACTTAACTAATAGCTCAGAGTTGTTAAAATCTTATCTAGCTCTGACTTAAAGCAACCCAGGATTTTAGCTTGCGCTACACTAACAGGAAGACTATTCCATACTCTAGCTACATCCTGTGTAATGAAGTGCTTTCTCAAATTCATTTTAAAATGTTCTCTCGCTAATTTCCACTTATTTGAACTAATATTGAAGTAGCCATTTAGCTGAACAGCATCCAGACCCGTTAGAATCTTATATACCTGGATCATGTCCCCCCTTAGTCTCCTTTGCTCGAGGCTAAACAGATTCAGCTCAGCCAACCTCTCCTCATATATAAGACATTCCTCTAAGACCAGGAATCATTCTTGTAGCCCTACGTTGCACCCTTTCCAAGGCAGCAATGTCCTTTTTAAGGTATGGTGACCAATCCTGCACACAATATTCTAGGTGGGGTCTTACCAAGGTATTATTTAATCATAGCATCACCTTCTTTGACTTAAACTCCACACACCTAGAGATGTAAGCCGACATACACACCGAGGTCTTTCTCATAATCAGCTACATTTATTTCAGTGGAACCCATAAAATATCTGTACTTTATATTTCTGCTCACTGCATGGATTACCTTACATTTATCTGCATTAAATTTCATCTGCCAGGTATCAGCCCAGTCGCTAATTAAGTCAAGATCCCGTTGTAGCATCTGTGCTGCTAGTTCAGTATCTGCTACACCACCCACCTTGGTGTCATCTGCAAATTTAACCGGTTTACTCTACGAGTATGTATTGGTGTCAATGTCATTAATGTAAATTAGGAATGATAGTGGTCCTAAAATTGAACCCTGCGGTACCCCACTATGACATTGTGCCTCTAATAACTACTCGCTGTCTGTTAACCAGTTTTCGATGCAAGCTGCTACAGTTACTAAAATCTCTGCTGCTTTGAGTTTAGGCAAGAGCTGTTTGTGGGGGACAACATCAAAGGATACATTTTAATGAAAAACAAAAATGAAATGACCACAAATGCATTTGTAAAGCCACAGAAATTAATGTGACCTATATATAATCATCAATCCATCCATCTTCTATAGGCCTACCCGCTTGTGCAAAGCAGGCAATAACCCATGGAGCGCCAACCCATCACAGGGCACTCACTATTTTTAAGCGAACGGTAATTGAAAAATCTGTTAATTAAAGGAAGCACTTCAGTATACTGCTGAATAAATCGTATGTACTGTACTGTACTTCCTTTTAGTTGCAGTGACACAGACGTGCCACAAGATGGCGCGAAACAATAGCCATGGTTATTGCCCACGTGCCGTCACTGTATTCCAGCACAGTCCCATCACGTGGTACTGCACGTAAGTAAATTCGTTGTGTCATGTGGGAAGGTGCTCGCAGTTAACTTATTGAGATGGCACCGAGTAATTGCATCTGCTTAACAGCGATGCTGCCGAGAAGCTGTGGGTGTCTCGCAGTGATAATGCTCTGGGGCTCCTTGTGCAGTAGTCAGCACTGAGTCATTTGAGGGGTATGTTATCAAACTGATTGGAAAACAGCTGTGACAGACGATTGTGTATATGAAATTACCTCAGAAAACTGGATGACTAATCATGTTTGGTGACAAACTACAATACTGTGTATAATAAACTCATAACTTATAACACAATGCATATATATTTCTGTTGAATAAAACTTACTGGCAAATTATTTATACACCCACTAATCTACCTTCAGTAACATTTGGAGAACCTAATCACCTATTTATTCGGAAGGGTGATATTTCTTGGTACGCCTCGATGTCGAGATGCTGTGGGGAGCTTTAATGGCTGAAGAGATTGTCTGGTTGAGACGATCCGGAGCTCGGTCCTCCAAGGCTAACTCAAAACTGGGTCAGTGATATTGCAGTGGGACTTACCCAGGCGGAGGTTAATACTGACATATTTTTGGAACCCTCGACCTGCCTGGTTGTTAATGGATTGGTTCGCTGCATGAGTAAAATGTTACAAGAATGAGATTATGTTTAAAGTTTACAGACACCTGCTCAAATAGATAGGTCTGTGTGCACGTGTTTCATAACTATAGACATTTTGCTGTACATTATTCTGAACTCCAGCCTTGTGCCTGCTAGTATCAGCTCCAGCAGCCCCCCTCCACTCTCCCACCCCCCAGAAAGAGGAACAGGAGGGAAATTTTGACTACCAAACACAGCAAAAAAGTTGAAGTTGAAAAAAGTGAAGAGGTGGTGTTTTGAGTGTATACCATTTTTAATTAAATGTCCAATGTTAACCACAGAACGGCGTAATGTAGAAAAGGATGCCAGCCTGAAAGTTACCCATTGGGGTGGGGGGGGGGTGTGTCTGTTTCAGGTTACTGATAAGAAACAAGGAACAGTACTGGTTTCACTGTGTAACTCCTGATTGTGCTGTGTGTGTGGGTGCGGGGTAAAAGAAGGAAAAGATGGTACAGGAAGTGGAAGAACAGAAGGAAGTATGTTGTGCTGTATATAGTGGTGGTTGTGCCATCAGGCTGTGCCACGGATGGCCATGACAAAAAAGAGCCTGCTCCTTTAAATTGTTACATTTACATTATGCAGAAAGTCTTGCTCAGGAATCCTTCTGAAGACAGCAGCTAATTATGAACAGAAATAGCCATAAATACTGGAAAAGAAGAGTTTAATAAGGTTTCTTTATGAGAAACTGCAAACACCACAACAAATAAGTTACATGGTTACATGCACTTTTTTTCAACTGTACAAAAAGTATAACATTATTTAGACATGGGTAAATTTATATTATTTACAAATTTCATACACGAAAATGACAACAGAGCGGCTGATCACACTAACGCCATTCAGAGACAAACTGTATAAACATTTTGAGTTTGTCTGCGTTACATGAAGACATTGAAATCACGGGGAAAGCAAGTTATATTTAATCAAAAAAAAAAAAAAAACCCTAATTGTTATTATACTATTTCCAGAGCCATAAAAGTCAGTTTTGGCTGAATGTGTGCTCTCGTTCGGCCTTTGGTGTCAAAATCCCAAACCGTAAAAGCCGACTTATTGCAAAGTAGAATGACGACATTGAAAGAGGGGAATTTCCAAGTATAAATTGTGCTTGAGTAAACCTCATTTCCCTCAGTTTCTTCACAAGATATAAAAGCTTCACATTTTCTGGATTTCACAAACATGTGATCTGGATACGCCTGTACCAGAAACGGGGGGCGCGGAGACAGGCTTCTGAAGCTCTCCAGAGGAAGTCAATCTGCTTTTCTAGAGAAAGCTAGAGGAAGTGTTTGACTGGAAGTACAAAACGCGAGCTCAACGGGACACCATTGTGGAGCTGAATAGGAGATGATTGCAGAAGCAGGTCAGTAAAAAGGCTACCACCCTCCCTCTGAGAAATATTGCTCAAGAGTCCATCCTGTATGTATCAAGATTAGTTTAATTAATCTTAATTCATAATGTTAAGGGGCATGCTGGCGGGGGTGCGATATTTCAAAAGCTGGAGTTATCCCCATTTCAGAAGTAGACCACCTACCATTAGCAGCAAAGCACCCAAAAGTTCACTGGAGATTTCGAGAATGAGCGTAGGCATAAATGCATCTTCTCAATCGGCCCTAGTTGCCGGTAAATTAATCTACCGCGCTGGAGAGCTTTACGTTCTGGGCAGGTTCAAACTGATTTTTAACTAATTAAAATAAAAGGCAGCTTTTCATTTTTATTTTGTAACGGAGCACTGCCTTTCCCTGCGTGGGGAAGCAGGACGACACATGGGAAAACAAGTTCAGCGATGCAAGAAGCGTTAAAACGGCGTGAGACACAAAGAAAGCTTTCCTCCAGGATTTGGAAGTTCATTAACTGGGATCACTGGGCTGCAAAGTGGTCAAATATTCCTGCAAAACAACAACGTTGAAGCATGACTGTTTTCTTAGCTTTTCCATTCCACTTGTACTCTGGACACTCACAATCTTTCCAATTTGGAATTCAGCTTAAGTCATGTGTAAAGTATATGATCGGAGTGTATTTTGTGGTACATTTCTAACCAAAATTCGTTCAAGAAAAAGTACTGAATGCCAAATCATTGTGACAATAGTTATCAATACTGATTAAATGTTAACCTATTCCTCAACAAATTCCCTCTCACCGCTCTATAGAGGGACCAGTCAGGTAAAAGAAGGATTTAGCAGGATGGGAGAGTCCAGGTACCCAGGTTATACTGTGAATAAATCGGGATGGATTGGAATTCCAGAGACCACTCAGACCATTTCAAGTCTTCACTGAGTTTTTGGTGTAAATCGCAATCATGAGTAGGACCCATCGTTTATTACAACAAAATATTTAAGGCAGTGAAATTTCCCTTTACTTTAGATGATAAACCGATGGAAAAAGATAGAGGAACAACAAAAAACATACACCATAACAGAAGGAATTAAGGCCGTTTCGTAATCTGTCTTATCCACAAAAGTGCTATGAAAACATCAGGACTGAAAAGAGGTCATAACATTTAATGTAGACATGATAATGCTTTACCTTACAGCGGCAAATTATCTATATTTTCAGGAAACGGTGGCTAGGGGCAAACATTCGCTTTCCAGAGTTCAAGCAAAAGAAAACAAAAATAGTTATTGCTGAATACACATTCCTTAATCCAACAATACAAGAGAACGAGGCTCTTCCGTTGCACTAACGGCTCTAAACGTGTATGCATTGTTTGCACAGAAAGACAAATAGCAGAAGTACCCTGCACAAAAAAAAAACTGCATCAAAAATAACACTTCCAGTACCTTTTAGATCTGACATTTAATTTTGTAATTACATTTAACTGATTTGTTGCTTGAACGGAGGGTACCAAATGAATTTTGTCCATAATCAAATTAAGTTTCAGGCTGCAGCAGTGTGATAAATGTAACAGAATTAAGCTCGTCTTGTTGTTGGGGACATCAAGGGTGACGCAGGATAGCGCGCTCTCACACAGAGTTTAATCATTATCCTTCACATGGGACAGCATTAAAATTCTGACCCCTCTTGATTAGCATTTACTAGCATTTACGTAGACACGTCAGTCTATAATAAAACTTTCTACATTTCATTGAATTTCCTGAATTTCACTATTAAACGTTTGTTTCAGGTTACCAGAAGTGATCAGAAACCTTATTGGGGGAGGATGGTAGTTTGTTTGTTATACATTTGAAGTTGGGCAGTCTTTTATCTACATTAAACAAAGTCACATTTCTGTATTGCAGCTAGCTTAAGGATAATGCACTCAAAACAAAAGACCAAATCGGTGCACTAATCCATTTTGGGAGTGGAATATGGTCTTAAACTATGTCCTTTTTTTGTAAAAATAAATGCAATGTAAGACATACCAGTGAGGGAACCGCACGGCATGTGCCCAAGGATGTTAAAATGGTTTTACAGTGCGCTGGAGCGATGAGTAGGGAAATCGTACGGCTATGAAGCCTCCCCAGGCGTTACTGCCTTACAGCATATTGCTTTCAACATTATTTTTAAAAATGTCTCTCTCGATTGAGGATGGCACGCAATGTGTTTATCTCTACACTTGCTGGCTATCGTTATCCAAAATTAAACACACACAATTGAAACCGGAACAAAGCAGTGAAAATAAATGAATTAAAATTTAAATATCCCTGGACGAGACTCAGTCCCGTGGGTACACACTCCACAGAGCTACAGAAGGCAGTACTGATTTCAAAATCCCTTGACAGAAGTTAAAAAAAAGTTTGACAAATAAAATTAAAAACAAAGTAGATCCATTAAAAAAGCCCAAATAAACCACTGAACTGAGACTTAATGTTTCCTGTTGTATTTGTACAGTGAACTTTCAGTGTCCCGTTGGAAATCTGAAGCACCACAGTACTTTAAATAATATTTTAGTACTTAAATATAAACATAATGTACATTAAAAAAATGCAAACATTGTCTGCACTTGATTCACAGTTAGCAGTAGATCAACATTACCGGTTCAGCCGTGAGAGCCAACCCTTGTGTTTGGAAGAGGATTACAGAGATGCGCAATGCAATTTCCCAGAATCCTCCACAGCTTCAATAATGTGCTGCCAATGAATGGATGAACACAGTGGACACTAGGGGGCGTTGTACCAGGTTAAGGTAGAGGACTATTGCACAGGAATCCCAGCTTGTCAGGCCCTCACAGCTTCCAGGCTGTTAGGTCTCTGGGGAGAGCCGGGGGAATGACGCAGTGCAGGAGGCATCCAGGTGGGGTCCTGGCTTCACTCCTGCCACCTCAGCAGTGGGTACGAGGGGATCGCGTTTCGTGCAGCTGCTAATCTAAGCAAGGTGAGGCTGTGGGGGGGCGGGGAGCAGGGTGGCAGGGGTGTCTGACTGTGCCTCTGATCGTCATCAGGTCTGTACAGGGAGCACAGGCTGGTCCGAGGTGTTGGAAGGCAATTCAGAAGTGATGTGACCTCATCCTCGACACGGGGCACCTTAAGATCCAGCACTTCAGATTCTTAGGCTGGGGGCGGCGGGGGGCTGAGGGGTGGCAGGGAGGTAATGCCCGTGTGGCATTTTGCCCAATGTGGAGTTCTATGGCCTGTGGAACCTGGAAAATTACAAAACTGCTTTTCACAGATGATACAGAGCTGATGAGCTGTATTTAACGAGCAGCGGAGCTTAACGGGTGAGTAATCCGTGGCTTTATGGCAGCTATTAAGTGGGACACGCGCAGGAGGCTGTCCTTCTGTCTCACGTAGACATTTTGCAGAACCTCAGGGGTGACATAACGCTACATAGGGCAGCCGTAGGCGTTCATTAGCATTAATGACACTCGCTAGCCAAATATCTGGACTCATTTATCTGACTGCGGTCAACTTCATGTTAAAAATAAGTACAGAAATAGCGCTCAATTAAAAATGGACAACGTTGAGGGACTTTTAATACGGAAGAGCAGCAAGGACTCGAACCTGGTTAGATGGCGACTGGATTCATGGACCTCCATCTCGGTGCTCTTGAACTCGTTGAGCTCCTTCCGTATCGCCGCCTGAAAGACGAGGGATATTTCTGAGGTGGGGGAGCGACAGCATGCTGCCGGCCAGAGAGACTGGATCAAAGTGGAGGAACATCAGTCTTATTCTGCAGCTACATCATTTATGCAGCCCCAGGGGAAGGTGAAAATACTTTATGGTCTATCGGAGTACTCCATGTTCCTCACCGGGCGGGGGGGGATGACATTTTCTGTGGCTTATTTGACGAGTGAAGTCATTGACACAATTCAGTCCTCAAAGGGGGAAGTTGCTCCAGTTTCGCTGTGTACGCATTAATTTGGAGCCTAATTGTAACATTAACTCATCCCAGCCCCTAAATTCACTCATACTCATGCAGTTTGTCATCGGCAAAATACGCAATGCCCATTAATTAACGCATACCCTTTATACAAAAATCTGTGAGAGATTGCCCCCACTTCCTACCCAGACTAGCTGCAAATCTTGATATCTTGATATTTTAATGAGACCAGAAAAAGGAAACGATAACAAAACATTTCTGGTGAGTAGTTTATAATCACAGGTCACTTGTGATCTTATCCCAGACAGACTAGACAAGACCTGCGTCTCAGAAACCCCTCCACTCAAGTGACTGCATTTTTCCCCAGCCAAAAAAACTTTGGTAACCAATGTCCCCAGTCTCTGACCACCCAATCAACATCAAACACAGAAATAGGCGCTCTCTCCTCCCCAGGGGTGAAGAAGAGCCCAGCCAAAGGAGGCCATCTGAGAACTTGGGGAAATCAACTAGGATGCTTCTTCACTGCACCATGTACACAAAAAAAATTTAAAAATCGGTACCTTTGTCTTTTCCACCGATTTCCGGTCAGGTACCGGTACCGAAAGTGCTAAACCAAGCTGGAGTACTTTATCGGTACTTTAATACCTTGAGGTGGGACTTGCAAATGTGTTTGTTGTCGACTGGTTATGCAAATAACCTGCACCTCAAACACTACATACATCCATGGTCCTGAAAAAGCGTAGCTACGAATTCAGAACAGAAGAATAGTAGAAGTAAAAAAATACGTAATAATAATGGATGAATGGATAAATGAAGAGACCCAAGACAAAAAAAGGATTTGCTGTAATATACTAGGGTTGCACAGTATTGGAAAATTTTCAAATGTCGCAAAATGATTTTGTTGCAATAGATATTGGGTTCACAATAAATACATTTCTCACAAACCCAACTAGAAATGATTTAAACCTCAAGCATGAAAATATTTATGATGGACTCAGACAACAAACACAGAGCTCATGCAATAGCAGCGGCAGTTAACTTTAAACTTAATATATATTAGATAATACTGAAAAGGAATAATCATTAAAATTTCAAGGCTTGCTAAGCTTTGTTTCTTATGAGAGTAAAAATGTTTGAGCGACACTTAAACCCGCCTGCATTATACTGTCCAGACAGTATGAAAAAGCCTGATCAACCCAACTGACTACTGTGGTCTTTGCGATATGAGAATTTTATGTGCATAACATGCAGTGTTGCTATTAAAATCGCACATCACCCAGCCCTATTACTACAGCCATTTTTCGAATTCAGTACAAAATAGCCTTGCACTGATGTCATTCAGTGCTGGTACCAGTTTTAACGCTAGTGGAAAAACACAAGTAGTACCATATTTTTGATTATTTTTTTGAAGTACCAAAAGTACAGTATCTGGTGCAGTGGAAAAGCAGCCTTACAGTGCATCACAAAGGGAGGCTGAGGTAGCAAGATGGAACCTGGATCTCACGGCATCATTTGTACTTCATACGTAATGGCCCGTTATGCAACGCAGTGCCATGGCCCCGTTTCTCGAGGTCCGACTCCCATACCAAGTGCCCATCTGGCTCAAGTGTGTTGCAGTGCCTGCGCCTGTCCACCAGGGGGCAGAGCACATTTTTAAAGTGTAGTATTAAGAGGGGGAACAGTGCTGGGAATAGGTAGCTAGGTGTATAGGCTGCCTGCAAAAGTTACGGTTGGAAAAGCAATATTTAAAAACCCAGCTATGGAGCAGCAGGTCTAATAAGTAGTTTCTGCAGCAAACGAGATAAGGATTTGGATCCGAAGTGTCGGCTAAGGCTCCATCCCGAGTCTCTGATACCGCGTTAGTGGGACGTGCCGTGGGAGCCTCCAAGTCAGTAGGAATAAAAACAGTGAACAAGCGAGTGGTACGTGGCAGTGAGGTCTGTCCCATGGCACTAGGGGGGAAAGCAGGCCTGCGCTGCAGGTCTGGCCTCCTCCGTGTTTGATCTGGGGCCCCTTTCTGTGTCTTTCCAATCAACGTGGAACAGAGGCGGCCTCCCAAGTCCCTGGGGACATTCTTAATTAACAGATGTCGGATAAGGTGCCTCGCCTCTGTCTAGCTCATCCGTTGCTCCAGGTGGGGCCGTAAGTCCCCTGCGTGATCCTGATTAGGTTTCCCTCGCTCAGCCTGGGGCCTGCGCTCCGTATTACAGCGATCTGGGCTCACGTTCGAGCCGTATTAATCAGGAGCTGATTAGTGAGTCACATGACCTCAGACGCCGCAGTACTGAACATGCCGTTTAAGGAGCATATTTATGGTATAATTAAAAAAATAAAGCGAATGGGAATAAACCCCCTACATATCTGATTTCATTTAATCTTCCGTTTTGTATATTGAGCAGGCGTTTTTATCCAAAGTGACGTAAATGTTATTTTTCTTTTTTAAAGGCAGGGTCTGTCAGACTCTGAAGCAATTGGGGTTTAGGGGCCTCACTCAGGGACCTGACCGTGAAATTACTCTGCTGACCTTGGTATTCGAACCTACGACTTTCCAACCCCTGACACGGAGTCCCCCCGCCATTCACCTTGTCGGCCGCCGTGAGCCGCGTCCACGGCTTGTCCGCGCGCCGGTCATAGTCCTGGGCATCAGCGACCTCCACGTAGTCGCTGAAGCGGATCAGGATCTTGGCCTGCCTCAGCTCCTCCACGGTGGGTCTTTGGCTCAGCTACAGGGGCAGCAGAACGACCAGCAGTGAGGGAGGGGCCACTCAGATCTGAGCTGCCACGCTGCGGTCCCCAGCCTCTGACATCAAAAGCATGTGCCCCTCTGCCTCACTGTGACGGCCGGGCCCCCAAATCAACCCACGCGAAGACACACCCTCCCCCAAGCAGGTTCAAAAGTTCTACACAGGACACGGGGGTGTCAAAAATGCTAGGCTCACAAACTGCCAAGACTGTCACACCAGTCATATGGCAGTCAGTTGGAACCACAGCAACACCACTGTTCACGTAGTCACCTTTCATTTGCAAAGATTCAATTTGTGGAAAGAATTATCAAAAAAAAAAAAAAAAACCTATTTTCTAAAGTGCCGAAGACAGAACGTTTATCTGATAGTACTTATGAGCCCAGAAGTAAATGATTCACGTTGCTATAGCAACGGGCTCCAGGCTCCCAACTCGCGCACGCCAACACTCCTCTTCTCACATAGAAACACGGAGGTGGCTTTGCGTTCTGCCTGCGGAGCCCTGGGGCTGCTGCATCCGGCCCAATGCAACCGGCGCGGTCTGGTTAAGCCAAAAGCGTACATGCGTAACGTTTAACCATGCTAAAATGTGATGGGGAAGGGGGGTGGGGGAGGGGGGGTCGAAAACCTGTAACCAAAATAAAAAGATTTACGGACCCCCCCAGGATTGGGTTTGCTGGACTTATGGATTTACGTGGCATGGTGCAGTGTGTGTACCGCTTCAGCAGGGGGCAGCAGCATGAGCATGTGCGTGCATGTGCGCACTAGACGCCCTCCGAGAGAGCGAGAGCGGAAGCCCTGAGGCGGCCACAGCCGTGTCTCACCTTCCTTGTCAGCTTCCGCTTAATCTCCCTCTTCTCTTCCAGTTCTTCCTGCTCATTCCTTGCTGGGGGGGCAGAGAGTCAGAGGCATCCATTCAGAGAGGCCGAACCCAAGAAAAGCCCCCAGGACCCCCAGCCCCCCCACAGTGCAGGCACACGGGGCAAAACAGCCTGCCGCTTTCACTTCCGAAACCCTGAATCCGTGGCAGGGAACAGAAGAGGGCGGAGCCAATGGAGACTCACGTTTCAAGATGTTCCTCTGCTCCAGCTCCTCCGCTGTGGGGCGCTGACTCAGCCTCCTGCGGGACAAGACACGGACAGGAAGTCACAGGACGGAACCCGGGGCCACTGGTTACGGAGGCTGGCTCACCCTGCAGCAGATTAACTGCGACTGACCAATTTTTGGTTCCCGGAGCAAACAAGGTGAACCTCATCACACCCAGAAGCCTCCTGTTCTCCACTAATCTTCCTGTCATGCAGCATAACCTCCCCCCAGCAGGATGACGACACCACAAATGGATGTGGGGTTCAGAATCAACCCCCCCCCGGGTCTTGGAAAAGCGGGAAGGCGCTCCTCCGGCAGCTAGATGACGCTGATCAGCATAGGTGTTTGTGACAAGTTTCTGTGATCCTCTAAATCTGCGTGTTTCATTTCCAGGGGAGTTTTGGTCCCAGAACATTTCGGTAAGATAGTTCAGTTACACATACGCAGAACACCTCGTTTGGAACTTTTCAGGGTACAGTTTCTTTCAACGATCAAAGCGATCACTGCACCCAGGATCACTCCCGCCATTTGGCATTGCCTGTCCCAGGTCACACCTTAGCGACTCTGTCTCTGACACCCTAGGATGTCACAGCCTCGGTGACAGATACCGAAATCATACTGCATCAGAGATCGGCCAAGCCACTCTTGCCCGCGTGGGGCCGGCTGTTTCCGTGGACACCGACTACCGATGAGATCGTATCTCCTCGCAGAAGGCGCCATCAGTTCAGGTTCTACGGGGTGGTGGACAGGGTGGAGCGGATGAAAGTTTAAGCCTGAATCAGTACTGGGATGTCAGGTTGATCCGAATCAGGTTTTAGAAAAATATAAACACAGAGAGTTTTTATATCTGTCTACTTTCGGTCTGTGCTGCTTTCTGAGTCTGTCCTCAGCACACCCATCCCGGGCCTCAGCTTGGCAGGCCGAAGCGGGAGACTGTGAGAAATGACTGAGCCTGAGCCAGAACCGTCAAACAGCCGTGCCTGTAACTCGCATCACAGGCCGGGGGCCTCCTGAGGTCAAACTGCAGTTCCCCACCACATCGCTGTCATTCAGAGAGCTCAAGCAGGCTCTCGTTTTCACACATGAATGGTGAATGTAGCCAGACGATTACAGAAGCAGTGCTGGGATGGTACAACTGTACAACAGCTGAACCCTTCTGTATCCTGCTGCATCTGGTCACAAATCCGCACCCTCGACCCTGCCTGCCTGGAAGACGTAAACCCCTTCACACTCTCCATCTTAAACCCCCCCCCCCGCTGGCCCCATTGGCACGGCCCGTCCCAGGGGTATTGCACTGAAAGTGGGACGGCTCCATTTTCAGCAAGGCTCCAGAAGAGGAGGTCATCCGCTCTGCACCAGTTTAAAGCATTTCAGCTACACTGTGGAAAACATACAGATAAATACTGCCCCGTCCCCCCCACCATGATGAATGGGACTTCAGAGTAAAAGCCAGTCCCCCCCCTTCAGCTGTTTTCAGAGAAACTAGCTAAATCACCCACTGCACTGGCATTACCTGTCAGATAAGGATTATCTCCCCCCCTGTACAGGTGTCCTTCATCTCCTAACAGAAGCACCCCCCCCCCTCGCCACCCCCATGTCTGCCAGTCGCACGTCAGCCATGCTGCCTCTGTAGTGTTTGCGAACAGCCCCCATCTCCCCCTTGACAGCAGCACCGGGAGACTGATCGCTTCCCTGATGACAGACTCCCCAGCGGATCCCAGACAATCCGGACTGGCCACTTCCCAAATCCTCTCGGAAAGGGGCAAGTCACCCAGTTTGCTAAACGTGCTGCCCGCCCCCACGGATGGGACGTCCGAGGGACTGGGCTTGTTACCGAGGTCCCCAGCAGGACCAAGTCGTACCTTTGAGGGAAGCGTTTAACCCTGTTTAGTCAGGTGGGAAGATCCAATTTCATAAAAGCGATACAAGCAACGCCTCACTGTGGAGGTGTCATTTAAGAGAGAGGTAACTGAATATGGGGATGAGCTTGTAAATAATACTGCTTACGGGCGTTTGAAAGTGAGGGTAACTGTAGGAGGACACATAAGGGCTGGAAAGAATGAAAGTATGAGAACAAGAGAGTGGGAGAGAACGAGGGAGAGAGACAGAGGTAAAACAAGGGTGAGAGGGAGAATGAGGGAGAGAAAGAGTAAGGGGGAGAGGAAGGCCGAAAGAGGGAGAGGAAGAATCAGACAGAGCAATCAGGACAGACGGAACAGGAAAGATTGAGGGAAAGTGAAAAACGGTGAGAGACAGAGCAAAGAAGAGAGAAAGAGCGAGCGGGGGCGAAGGAGAGAAAGTGAGTGAGGGGGAGAAAGAGCGATGGAGGGCGAGAGACAGCGTGAGGGGGTGAATGAGGGAGAAGAAAAGTGAGAGAGCAAGTGACAAAGAGGGAGAGAGCGAGGGAGAGGAAAGACAGAGAGCCAATGAGCGAGGACGTGGGAGAGAGAGAGAGAGGGGGGACGGCGTGCACGGCCGCGACCGCGGCGGACGGAGGGCCTCCGTACCGCGTGAGCTTGGTGCCGATCTGCTGCCGCATCTCCAGCCGCTCCTCGTCCGTCTGCATGGGCAGGATGTTCTTCTCCTCCAGCTCGCGCTGCGACGGCCGGTTGCTCAGCTTGACGGCCAGAGAGTCCTTCCTGAGTACCTTCAGCGCCAGCGAGCCTGGGGGGGGGGGGTGGAGGGTGTGGGGTCACTCACCTCACCTCGTGTGTGTGTTACACTGAAAACGATTTAGTAAACATTCAAGACAGAACCCTCTTTACCTCCATAAACAAAAAGAAGTACCAAGACATAAGTGAAATGATAACTACAGACAATGACTGCTAACAATCACTAATGTATAGACAGAGGCTCCTGTCAGATTTAACTGTCCACATCACTGATGGGATTTGGGGGTGGAGCAAGTACCCCTTCTGCACACTGAGAACTTCATAAGACAAATCCAGCGTCCAGAAAGTTCTTTAGGTGTATGCATACCACACAATCCT
>JAODKC010000082.1:4791317-4802211 GCA_026777985.1 Mormyrops attenuatus | reverse complement strand
ACGCACCCCCCCCCCCCATACATGTGTGTTGGCCGGGGAAGGCGGAGTGTTCAGGCGTGCTCCAAAGCGGTGTCATTGGCCTGGGCCAACGGGAGGTGGGTCTAAATCACCCCTGAGAGCCCAGGGACCCATTTCAAGGGAGGGGGTGGGGTCGGGGGGGGAGTCATGAAGCATGGGACATGAGGTACATGGAGGAATAAAACGTACCTAAGCCTGGGGTGTACAGACTCAGATGGGCTCTGGAAACATCATGCCCTGCAAAGCCCCCTAGTGGCCATTCACGTGGCGACACGGTCACAAGATTTCCGCCTCTCAACTCCCCGCACACGAGGCCTCGGTATTCTAATCACCACCACAGATCGACGGCAAGGCGGCCGGGTGGGCAGAGCTCTTACTTGTGAAGATTGAGTCGTCTTCGTCTTCATCCTCGTCGTCCTCATCCTCATCCTCGTCCTTGTACATGCTGGGCAGGTCCTCATAGTCCGAACCATCTGGAACGTTCTCCTTGTCGTCCTCACACTCGATCAGCATGGAGGGCAACGGCCGGCTGTCCTGTAGGGGGCACTGGCCCACGTGCATCGCTGAGCTGGGGGGGTACACACACCGCAGAGTCCATGAGATCGGTGACCACTAACGTTACTCTGGTCTGTTTGGTGTGTTTCACTCTCTCCCTCACCTATGCCGCTGCTAGTGACAAAGTCCTCACCCCATATTTGGGGGGGGGGGGGCATTTTTTATTATCTCTGTGAAGTGGATCTGCTTGCAGGAAAATCCTCCCCACATCTCTCACTCACTGCAATTTTATTCTGACAAAAAGGCTTTCATGCCCCAGAAGAGGGATGAAAAGGAACAGGTTTAGCGAAAATTAAAATCCCCACGCAGCCCCATGACCAGAAAACCACCCCGTCCGACACACAACGTGTGGGTGCGACGCTCCCTCCGAACCAAGGCGTCCCGGTGAAGCATCCAGTAATATGAAAGGAAACAGGGCGGGGGGGTGCAGGGGTCCCTCAGGGGAGCAGGAGCAGATCAGACCGTGTCAGATAGTCCCCTAAAAATGGCCGAGACGGAGCATGCTTCCCCCGCGGTTGTTCGCTGTGGACTGCAGAAAGACCGCAAGAATGCGAGACAAGCAGAGCGGGTGCCACAAAAAAACTGAGGCACCAGTGCATGATGGGGCTCCGCCCTCTTTTGGTGCGTTCGATTATCTCTCAGAGCTCGGAAATTCCGAGGTGAGTGACATTACGTCTGACAATCTCCCGTTCGAGCTACACATCTCAGAACAAACATGGCCGCCTCCATGAACACGCCGCTGTGTGTTGTTGCTTTATATTTTACCAGATTTGGAGTGAGATTATTTTTTCCAAGAGACAGACAAACAAGAAACAGAAACTAGTCAAACCACATTAAAAGCTTCATAATATTTTAGTAGATCCATAGCGATATTCTTTTTTCGAGAGGCAAACAAACTACAAACAAACAAAAGACATTAACAAGTCTGGTAAAAATCTGATATTGCATGCTATGATAATGTTTACGATCATGATATGGTATTCTCTAAATCGACCATGTGCAATTACATTTATAACTATTAATATATTTAACAAAATAAACATTTTAAAATATGTATAAAGAATTACTGTTCACTGTGTAAGCCGCCATATTGAAATGACATCACAGGGGAAACTCAGACAAATCTCTGTCCGACATCAACGTCATAAAAGAGGCGTGTTTCCGAAGGGAAGTGATGTTTTTTGTGACGTTTTCATCTGAATTCCGACTCGGAGAGAAATAATCGAACGCAGGATCACCGCAGCTGGCAAACAGGAAGTGCAGCATGAATCCTACTGGAAAAGAGTCATGGTGGCCGGCTGCTGTGTCTTGACCGCGCTCCCGGCCACTCTACATCCCTATCTTCATAGTGTAAAGAGATGCTTACACATAGCCCCTCCCTGCAAGACACCCCCGGCACAGTTACCCAGCATCCCTGAGCAGGATGGGTCAGATCCATGCAGAAATGCCTGCCTTTCTTATAAGGGTCGACATAACAAATCACTCATAAAACCTAGACCAAAGCAGGGAAAAAAAACAGACAATAAGTATTTTGCTAATCCACTCCAGGTTCAGATGTCCAGTCAGCATGGGTCCATTTTGTCCCAGAACAGTTTAACCCCTTCCTTCCCTGCCCTAACACTGAGCACAGCAGCCTTTAAGGGGGCTCAGATCATGAGCCTTTTGGGGGTCAGGGGAGGGTACCCGGCTCCAGGGGTCCGTGATGCCCCACCGTGGCGACCAATCACCTCAGAATCAGGCCCAGTGCCCGGGGGGCTGGCAGGGCTGAGGTCATCCTGTCCTGCGTGCCAGAGCTGGTGGCTGACCCAGTTAGCTCGTTCCGAAAGGCACTGCTAACCTTTCCCTGAAGCAGAAGCGCGCTGGGCGGGGGGGGGGGGGCTTTTCGTCCCGTTCCGCCCACACGGCCGCAATCTCATCACCCAGCAGTCACAACCAAACTCTGAAGGACTGTGACCTCTGACCTCAGTGTCTGCAATCTGTGTCCTAGTGAGATGCCAGAGAAACTAATGATGGCTGGTGGGCTGGCTCCTATTGGCCCACCAAGCCATCAATCAATCAATCAATCAGCCAATCATCTGAGAGCGCAGTTTGCATTTCAAGAAAGCACATCAGGATTTCACAAG
Organism: Mormyrops attenuatus; assembly: GCA_026777985.1. Lineage (NCBI taxonomy): Eukaryota > Metazoa > Chordata > Actinopteri > Osteoglossiformes > Mormyridae > Mormyrops > Mormyrops attenuatus. Next base: position 4,799,515 of record JAODKC010000082.1, on the reverse strand, counting down.
AAAGCACTGAATTTTGCCATAACATTTAATACCCTACGGTACATAACAGTATGTCTCCCCATTGGTCCATACAGAGTCCAGAAACCTTTAAACAGCCCTTTCTGACTCACACAACAATAATACAATTTAAAAAGCTAGCTAGAGCAGGCAATTTTAGAGTTAAATTCAGTTAAAAATAAGTTCTCTAATAATTAAACCACACAAACAATATCCATAAGAAAGTCCAATATTAAAATATCTAGTGCATAAGGATCCTACCTTCTAAGCCTCCAAATTCACTTCTAATGGACCAAATCACTTTTAACTGCACCCTCCACTCTTAAGTTTAATTCTGCCCAGAAATTCTCTTACATCTTTTCAGAACCCTAGGCTTCACAGAAAGGCCCAAACCATGTCCGTGTTCTTCCTGGCGTCTCAGTCACGTGACCTGGCCGGGCGGCTGGTGTTCCCATCTGTGGATGGGACCGGCTTGACTTAGGGCTCAGTGTTCTGGGCCAAATCGCAGAGAGCTGAATACAGCCAGCACTGAGTCTTTCAGTCACTGAGTAGATGTTCTTATTTTTTAAGCTTCCACCCTTCAGTACAGCCATTGCGATTAAACTCCGTGCTCCAAGGGACAAGAACAGGACCCCCTCCGGCTGTGTGACGCAGGTCTGCGACTGTAACCGGGGGGCTGCACTCATTACAACCCCCCCCCCCCCCGCTGCTGTCTGTGGTCTCTAGCGGGTCAGTCAGGCTCGTTAACGGCACAGAGAAAGATGTAAAGAGGTAAAGATGTGAAGCACACCAGGAACACAGCGAAAGGTAACGAGGACAGAAAAGAAATAAGAGAGTGGGAAAGAGGGGAAGATGAAGGACTGAATGGAAGAGAAGTAGGGCAAAATGAAGGATGGAGGAGACGGAGGAGAGAGTGAGCAGGGGGATAGCTGGAGGGGAGAGAGAGAGCAGGAGAGAGACAAAGGGGAGAAAGATGGAGTAAACAGAGTGAGCAGGGGGAGAGACGGAGGAGAGAGAGAGAGCTGGAGAAGAGATAGAGGAGAGAGAGAACAGGTAGCGACGAGGGGAGAGAGAGAACAGGGGGAGAGACGGAGGAGAGAGAGCAGGGGGAGAGATGGAGAGAGTGATAGCGGGGGGAGAGACGGAGGAGAGAGAGAATAGGGAGAGACGGAGGAGAGAGTGAGAGAGCAGGGGGAGAGATGGAGAGAGTGATAGCAGGGGAAGAGATGGAGGAGAGAGAGAACAGGGAGAGACGGAGGAGAGAGTGAGCAGGGGGATAGCTGGAGGGGAGAGAGACAGCAGGGGAGAGACGGAGGAGAGAGATGGAGGGGAGAAGGATGGAGTAAAGAGAGCGAGCAGGGGGAGAGACGGAGGAGAGATGGAGGAGAGAGAGAGCTGGAGCAGAGATAGAGGAGAGAGAACAGGGAGAGACGGAGGAGAGAGAGAACAGGGGGAGAGATGGAGGAGAGAGAGCTGCAGCAGAGATAGAGGAGAGAGAACAGGGAGAGATGGAGGAGAGAGAGAACAGGGGGAGAGATGGAGGAGAGAGAGAGCTGGAGCAGAGATAGAGGAGAGAGAACAGGGAGAGACGGAGGAGAGAGAGAATGGGGGAGAGATGGAGGAGAGAGAGAGCTGGAGCAGAGATAGAGGAAAGAGAACAGGGAGAGACGGAGGAGAGAGAGAACGGGGGAGAGATGGAAGGGAGAGGGGATGGGGAGAGATGGAGGGGAGAGAGGATGGGGAGAGATGGAAGAGAAAGAACAGGGGGAGAGAGAAGAGACACATAGACCCAGAAAGGGGTAAGATGAAGGACTAAGTACGGAGAGGGCATGAGAGGGTACAGCACACGGACACCACATGGGGGGGCAGCAGCCGGGGCGGAGCCACATGGGGGGGCAGTACACACCTCTCGAGCCGCTGCATGGTGAGCGCCAGCGTCTTGTTGAGCTCCTCGATGACGCGGCTGGGCGGCCGCACGGGCACAGGCAATGTGCCATACTGCAGTGTGTGGCCCGGCAGTGGCGTGGGCAGCAGGCTGGCGTGGTAGGGCGCGGGCGGCGCCGCGGACACGCGCTGGGCGAAGGTGGGCAGCGGCGGATCCAGGCCTGACGCCGGCATGCAGATCATCACCTTCTTGGGGGGCAGGGGGGGGGAGAGCTTGGGGCCGAGGCAGGGCAGCTTGATAGGCTGCCCCAAATCTGGGGAAGGAGCAGATCAGGGCAGAGGGCACTTTAATAAGCCATTTTATAAATACTAAACCATATAAAGAAATAAGAATTGTTCGTTGTTCAATGACACAATAAATAATATAACAACAACATTATAATATAATAAAAAATTACAAATAATCTTTCACACATAACCAAAAAAAAGATGCAACACCGTAAAAATAAATTAAAGAGGCAGGGCTGTCAAAGTTAACACATTAACAGATCGAGCTCCTCTAGCTCAACAAGTTGAGCATTGAGTAACCAATGCAAAGGGTTGTGGGTTCAAGTCCCAGAGAGCACGCATGAATCGTTACCTTTCCATCTACTGTAAGCGGCTTTGGAAAAAGCATCAGATGAATGTTAACGTTTGAGTAAATATTTTTAATAGAATTTAATTTCTACACAGAATTTACAGACTGTAAAAATGATTTTGATGGTATTGCAACATGACTGGGTATGTGATTAAACAGCAAAGTGCACAATTAAGTGTGCTATTAATCACCAGGATGTGCAATTAATTAGCATTTAAAAATTAATTGTGTGACCTATCAATCTATGCTCACACTGTTCTTGTACTGGAGTATCAAAATTAATACAACTAAAGTTAACAATCAATGAAATAATAATGCGGTATGACTAAGATTAATTATAAGGTGTCAATGCGTTAACTTTGACATGACAGGCCAAAACCATTTATAAAGCAGTGTAAGTTACTGGAAATCAAGTGGAAATCATGACTGCTATGGGATTCCTTCCTGGGACCTTAACCAACAACCTTCAGGTCATGAGTCTATCACCTTATGAGTTCTGAGGGCAGAAGAAAGAATAACCGGTCATCTCTCTGAATCAATCAGTTTGTGGCGGCGGTGGGTCCAAACAACTGGAGGGGGTGGGACCAACCAATCAGAGATCTTGGTCCTGCCTCCTATAGTTGCTTGGACCCACGTCCTCTACAATCTGATTGGTTATCTCTCTGAACCAATCATTTTTCCTTCTGCCCTCAGAATATTTCTGTGTAAGGTGATTTAGCGACGAGGAAACGACTGCGAGGGACCCACCGGTGATGTGGTTAGGGACTCTGGAGAAAGGTTTGGGTGGCAGCGCTGGGGGCTGCTTATGGAACAGCGGCGGCTTGGCGGGGGTCTCTTGGCTCTCACTAGATTTTTTAGCGGGCAGGACGATGGTAGCTTTGAGGGCGGAGTCTTGGACACAGACTCCGCCTTCTAGGGAAGAACGGTACTCCACAGGGGCTAACGAGGAACAGGGGAGAGAGGTGTGACGAGACTGAGCATGAAGACAGATCTCTGATGTAGCCTCATATTGTGACCGCTTGTGTGTGTCACAGGGAAACACACCTGTTTGTCTCCCTCCCATCAGGCAAATGCTAAAGGGCCATCCAGACACTAACCTCAAGGCAAATGAAAACAAACAAACGTTCTGCCAAGAGCGATAAACAAACTCCAAGATGCTAATACTGTTAGCTTGAACTGTCCGGTTACATTTGATACTTTCTTTACACAGTCAGCACTTTATTACTATACACTACAACTACACACTACAACCATATGTACTACTCTAAATCCTATACTATAAATTGTACTATTTTTTTATTGTTAGTCATCATTTGTTTATTTATATCTTCTGTTGTTCACCGATCCTAGTGTCACTAGTGAACCAGTCTGTCATAGTATGTACAGTACTGTGTAAAGGTTTTATGTAAATGTATATTTGTTCAGAAGAAAAACACACGACTTAACATCAGACTGTATGGAAATTAACAGTAATACAATAAAAGCCAACAAGAAATTCTTCTGTTCTGCAAAAAGTTACTGGTTTCTTGTTGGATGGCTGGATGAACACAGATTCGGTTCCCAAACCTCTCTTCAGGGGCACCTCAGCCATTCCATGTATTTGTGAAAGTTCAGCACCAGCCCAATTAATAAATCAAGTTAATCAGTTAACTAAATGAGGTATTGATAAGCCATATGAGATGTTCTAATGGTCGAGTCACAAAATATATTGTAAATGTAACGTAAAATGTATTGGAAGCCTGCTGCAAATACCGGGTTGAATTTAGGGGAGGTTTTGAAATGGCTAAGCTGACACACTTGAGAGACAAAATGTCATAGTTTAACGCCAAAATGAAGATCATTTAAACACCATTTTCTTTGACTGCCTAAGCCTTTGCACAGTACTGTCTAATCATGTAACGACAAAGCATTACAACTCCGCTTGCGAGTGGGACTCACCCGTGCCGTCGATGAGCTCCGGGGTGGTCAGCCCCCGGTAGGCGTGATCAACCCCGTCGCACTCTAGCGTGCCCCCCAAGGGTCCCGGTGACTGCCCATTCTCCAGCTTCCCATCATCTTTCGTCAGCGAGATTGAGCCATCTGGCGTGACAGGGAAAGGGGAAATGGCCAATGAACCGGCAATTCGAGTCAGTGAAAAGGTTTGACTCGTCACCACCTCAAAGCTTCATCCAAAGATGTTCTTTGGAGGAGGTTTGATCCCTGAGCCCTACAACCACCCACCCAAAACTGGATACAGACTCCAGTCAACGTGTCCAGAATTTTAGCAAACAGATATGACTACCACACAAGACTAGCGTTTCTCAACCCAATCCTTGGGGACCCCCAGACAGTCCACAGTTTGGAATGGAGAAAAAATGTTGACCTTCTTGGGGTCCCCGAGGACCCTATTGAGATAAACTGCACTAGACTACGTGGGTAGTGACAGAGGCTTGACCATCTGACTCAGGAGAGATCATTAGCAATTCACGATCAATGAACGAACACGGACATTAACAGTCAAAGTTGGAAGATGCTCTTGAGGTTCACCTTTCTCGAAGACCTCCTTCAGGACACCTCGCTTGATCAGCTCCTCCCTGCTCTGCCTCATGGACATCTTACGCTCCAGGGCTGGGGAGACAGGAGAGGTGACTCTCGCATTGCTAAACACCCACATGGCATTGGATCTCCGAAGAACAAAAATATCCTCCTGTCTTAGGAGGATTAGTGGACTAGTCAAAATAATAGTGAGACACCTCTGTCCAAGACACATGGTGCAGGACACAAAGGAGGAAGACCTTATAGAGTGGAAATAACCTTCTGAACAGAACTAAAGAGCCATCCTTGCTAATGGAACATTCAGGCAACTCGACGTCATAGTAGAAACAGGACATGTAAACTCCAGACACGTTTACAGACATTTCCACACCGCTTAGCCCTACTGACCCAAATTCAGCCATCAGATCAGCGGCCAGCATAAAGCCGTTCACAGCAAAGCCGGGCCTGATCTTTGAGCAGCTTAACGTACAGCAGGCGACTCATATCTACCGGGGGCCGCGAACTTAATGAACCGCCTCCCTGTCGAGGCGGCGTCTGCTTATTTCGAGAGCCATGACATAACGGCATCCCATCTGGAGGTCTGCGTGTCTGGACAGTCTGCACCCCTGCAAAATTTCTGATCCACCCCCCTGTAGTATGGCTGCCTTATGCAGGAGTTCCCCTTCTTAGCTTCCACGACTGAAAAGAAAATCAGAAAATCTCCCCAAATTGGCGAACACTCTTCCTCTCTACATAAAATGTAGTGTGATGTAATATAATTTGCGCAAGGCAAAAGCTAAGTCACTGCCCATCTACATCTAATCCTGTCGGGTGAGGCTAATTTGCTAGCCAAAAATGCTAAGCAAAAACAAACAAGTAAAGAGCAGTAAATGTCACGGGGACTATCTACAGAACATTGTGTGGCTCAGTGAGTTCAGGATCTGTATCCATGTCAAACAGGTAATGGGCTTAAGTCCCATCACCAGAAGAGTCGTGATACCACTGTCTGGCCCTTGAGTAAAGCCCTCAACCCCAATTACTTCTGGGATGCCAGCTGACCCTGCTCTCCGATCTTATTCTCCTTCATCATCGTCATTTTGCGCCTTGAAATACACATTTAATTCGGCGGTGTGGGGCACCAGGTATCATCAGTGAAAGAACCACAAAACACTTCTGCCGAGTGCATTACCTGCACGGCCACCTCACCTTGAATCTCTTAATTTATGCCATTTCATCAGACATATGCCAAACGTCCAGGGACAAAAACACAGCTCAAGCTTCTCCGAGGACTAACCCAGCCAGCTGTGTGACCTGCACAATGTCACCGTGCTGAAATCTGTCCCCGGATCCACAAACATATATTCATCAGGACAGACTTGAGACAGAGACAAGTTCAGCTCAGTCTACATGTAGGAAATTCTATCCTTCTATCAAGTCTTGCCTTAATATATGAAAATGTGTCAGCAGAACATTTAACCAACCAAAAAATTACAACACTGCTCTGTCCAGAACAGTGCCAGTCTGGCACCCTGTGCTTTACAGGAGTTACTGTGTTATGCCACCCTAGAATGTGTCACCTGTCTGGTTGGACATCTCAGACGTCACCAGCAGCCTACCTGCAGGCAGAGACTCCACATACCTTAAAATGCTGAAGTTCCTACATCCTCATTAACCACTGCCTCGCCCTTGAATTAAAAAAGTCCCAAGAAAAAGACCTAGCTGACCCCCCCCAAAAAAAGGAAACATTTGTGTCAGATGTTACACGTCTCCTGCTTCCTTCGCCTCAGATGTTTCTGGTGCAGGTCAAAGATGCAGCACATCCACGGGGATATAATGAACAGAATGTCACACTGTGGGTCTTCTGACACGGTTGCAGGTCATGTGAAACCACCGGGCTGCAGCTTTTTAACAATCCTCGCAATTTTTACAGCACGTCACTTACCGGCATACAGGAACTGAGCTGTTCCGTGAAGAGTGACTAGTTACAGCACCGGTTCCCGCTCACACAGTTTTTCCACCGCAGAAGGGTCGGCTTGGTAAAGGCGTTGCCGGTTTTGGAGACCAACAGTGATGTCAAACCGAACACGTGCTTACTTTACCGTTCACACAGTGTACATCATAATATACTGTGCGCTAATTTCCTAATTTTAGCGGAATTAGCATTAGCTTGCATATATTTGCATTACAAATCCATTCCAATCAGCTGTTCTACAATACTTTTTTACTACTAATAATGAATTCTATATATAATATACACTTTTTCCTTCAGATAATCCATGTGCAGTACTGGTATCTCTGTGCACTCAGCGCAGGTACAGCTCGGGTATTTTACAATGGAGAACCTCCAATACACGGTATGGTTCGAATATGGCTAGACTCTTGGTGGCAATGGAAAAAGGCCATTCGATTCATGGGCTGTGATTGGCTGTTTTGTGACCTTTGACTCCCCTTTCTTTCCTAATAGCACAGGAATTTACCACTGAGCACAGCCTGTGACAAAATGACCAGGAGCTCCCAACAGCCACTCTGCCCGACACTCACGGTGATTAAGCTTCAAGCCGACAGCAGATGGAACAAGGTCCGCCACACCCAAACCTGCAATTGAACTACACAGTAAAAGCTACTCTTCCAGCCATGCATCAGAAACTCTGCACTCTAAATTGTTCAAAAACCATCTACAGACAGACGATTCATTAAACACCAAGGAAAACATCGAAATTCAACCATTATTCCAAGACAAACCGGATCAAGGTTCCGCATGACTGCACTTGTTTGCTTATTTTAACTTTTCTTCTGGAATTTACTCCCAAATCACACGTCACCCTTCACGGCCCTATGCATTCCAGTGCCAGCCTGTCACTTCTGCAAAGGATTCCCGCTTGTTTGCATAATAAACACCTTCAATCAAGATTACATCTAATTGGTTAAATCTGCACGTGAGGTTGGTGGAAAAGCACGCGGTGTTTGTAGCTAAACTGAAGTTTTTCGCTCTATGTGATATCATATTAATGCATTACATTCCCTTCCCAACAAATCCTCTCATTTGAAGGGCTTAGTAATTGTAATAAAAACAGGTTTATTTAACAGGTTTAGGCCATTATATATATGCACCAAATCATCCGTAAGTTTGTTGAAATGGGTATTAATCGTTTAATATATATATATA
>JAODKC010000082.1:4774063-4788700 GCA_026777985.1 Mormyrops attenuatus | reverse complement strand
CCCTACCCCCCACGGAACGGCGTGCAAGCTGCTTTAAACATACTCACTACCCCCATCGCATCAACATTTTTACATTCAGAATAGCTACATTACCACATGCGAAATGATGACTAACGCAAAAACAGAGCTAGGCAACCATTCGCCTTATGGTTAGATATGTTTGCATCGCCATCAAATATGCAAGGAGGGGGCTTTAAAATATAAATAAAGAATCCAGTGGAAATTTCATGTTACCGAAGTGCCCCTTCTATGCTAAAAGCCAGGCAGCATCCAAAGGTTTTTTCACACTCAAACACAAGTGGGTTGTGGCTGGTGGTCCATTCTACACATGGAGACTCTGAGCTCTTGAGATCACAAGAATGACATCTGGGGACCGGGCAGCATAAAGCAAATGAAAAAACAGCGATCGACACCCTCGTACCCCGAGGAGTTTGAGGACTCACCGGCCGACGTCTGCTTAAACTTCTCACTCTTCTTCTTTCTCCACTTCCAGGGTTTGAGGAGTCGGCCCAGCGTTGCAAACCTGCTCCTCCGCCGGATGGGTGGCGTGTGGGTCCCAGGTACGAGGGAATCTGAACGCATCGCGGCCAGCCTTTCCACTTCCTCAGCTGGAACAGCAGAGGTGAGAGAGAGGCTTCATCACAATCATCGTCATCAGTAATGAACACACAATGTATCGCACGCGTTACACCTGCAGCTCCATGTCTCACGACGAGATAAGATACACAAGGCCACATTCCCAAACATTACGAAGCCATTTTTTCCCCCCAGCAACCATTAAAGTAAAAGGCAAGTCAGGCAATACTACCAAAGAGTCTACCCTTAACTCATTGGAGTTTTGCTTACACAAAAATGTTCTGAGGGCAGAACTAAAAGTGATTGGTTCAAAGAGATAACCAATCAGATTGTCTAGTCGGTGCAAGCAACTAGAGGAGGCTGGACCAACCAATTAGATGTCTTGATCCTGCTTCCTCCAGTTTCTTGGACCCACCTCCTCTACAATCTGATTGGTTATCTCTCTGAACCAATAACTTTTCATTCTGTCCTCAGAACATTTTTGTGTAAGTAAAATTGACCACGAGCCTATCTTTATGACAGCACACACCAGGACACACTGAAGACGACCAGATGGTGATGAGCTGGTTGGAGAATCCACAAGTTTGGGCTACTAGTGCCCCACAGCTAAACACTCACCGGGCTTAATTCAGGAGAAAACCCCTCAACTAAAATGGGGGTGGAGTCAGTCATGTGATTTGCTTTGGATGAAAATATGACAAGTAGTATAAGCAAATGTAAAGGATATACTTGTGGAAAGGAGGGGCGTCACTGTGAGGAGTCAAATGACCTGATTCATCCATATTCATCCGCTCTACATCACTCGCTCCCACCGTTCGGTGTAAATGAGTGTGTTGTTTTGGCCCTGCTGTAGACCGAGCTGTCAGCTTCTGCTCGTGCCCTTTCCTGCATGGCAACAACATCCCTCCTTCCCCTCCACTGCTCTAGAGGGGGATCATCGCCCAGTCCTGCCAGCCGCCCCTTCCCCAGTCTCCTTCAGAGTAACATAAAATGCAGGTGTCTGCCATTCAACTCTGGTTTGAGGTGAAAAACTCTGTTTTGCATTTTACCAAGGGAGAGGACAAAGTTCTTCCGTACATTTAACCAAAGGCAATAATCGAGAACCATTGCAAAAAATGAAGGACGACGGGATCAAACGAAAACTCTCAAAGTAAAACGAGAATAACTGAACAGCCCAGAGGGGTAATATTAAGTCCCCCATCACTCTTACACCCGACAAAGGAAGCAGCTGGTAGCCTCCCATTCATTTCTGAAATGAATCATTTTCAGGATGCAGACGCTTCATTTTTCTTCAGTCATCAAACACCTAGCCTATAAAGGCGAGGCCGGAAAGACCATATAAACGGCAGACTGACCTAACAAGCCGGAAACAGCTTTTCAACACATACGCATTATCAGCTGGAATAAAAAAACCTCCTTAAAAATGACTTCCTTGCGACATGGCCTTCGGGGTTGTTATGACAGATAAACGGCTGTTTATATATAGCAGGCGACAACCTTAATTGAATTTTGAAAGTCACCAGCATATTCAGCGCATGACTATAAATCAGATTAGGAAATTAAAGATCGCGCACGGTGCCGCCGTGTTTTTAAAGTGCGCTCCGGGCCTCCGGCCTCATTTCCGCCGGAGGTCTGTGCAGGGCGGCGCTGGGATGCAGAGCTCTGCGGCGGAAAGGCGCCCGCCAGCCCGCATCCCCGCTCCGCTGCACGGCTCCGCATTAAATGGAGCAGATTGCCGATGGAGAGGAGGACCGGCTGGATCCTGATCCTGCGAGCGAGGAGCCTCCCCGCTGATGGGCGGGCGGGGACTCGGATGGGAGGGGTGGCGGAGGAGGAGGAGGGGGGAGGCAGAGGATGAGGCCCGGGGAAAGATCCGATCTCCGGCACGGAGGCTTGTCTCCTCCCGGCCAATTGACACGCTGCATTGCGGAGTCCAGGCGGGTCCGGGCGTAACCGGGCTGCGCCTCGCCTCCGGACCGCAGCATTTACGGGAAACCGTGTCGGAAAATACAAGCATTTTCAAGCCGGGGACGGAGGGCCATTTTACAAAACGAGACGCGCACAAGTTTCAATTCCCCAGCCTGGAAATGTCCGTCAGCAGTTCACTTTGATTTCTGCGAATTTGATAAAACAGTAATATTGCAATAAGCCACAATAGCGTAGCAATGAAGGTTCATCTACGCTAGACAATAACTAAAACTAAATCTCTTACATGTATGTTAATAGTAAATCAGTAACACGTAAGTGGTAGATTAACTGCATACTGGTGCCGTATTTAACTATCATCTTTTATAAAAACTTAATAAGCACCATTCCTTCAGTAGTATATAATAGCCTGAATATAAAACCAAGCAGCCCATAGTGTATGAGCTAAACAGTGATCCTCCATTGGGTCCTTTCGTGTCTCCTACATTGTAAGATTTGAGTCGGAATATCTGCCACCCAAAAATTGGAATCCGAATAAATAAAAAAATCCCTTAGGCCTAGAACAACAACAAAATGTCTGGATCGATTTTAAATACTACAGTACTCCTGTCTAAAACCCCACCCCCAATGTCACATTAACCAGAAAATTTCCACACATAATCGGTTCAAAGCCAAGCGGTTAATATACAAACGTCGGAATGCAATCCTGTGTTATGTGGAACTACTGAGTCCGAAGGATTCGTGATATGAAGAAATCCCATGGAGTAAGAATGGCTGGGATGAAGCCCATCAAAACACACCCTAAGTTAGCCACTCGACCGCAGTTCATGGTCTTGTTCATACACGTTATATAAATATATTTAAGTGTTTATTGGTGTATGTGGAAAATATTTGCAAGTGTACACTAAATCATGTTAAAATCAAAATTATCCTATATGCGGCAATATTAAAACTGTCCTCCAAATATACTGACACTTAAATATATAGATAGTTGTAACTTTCAGCTTGCAATCATTTCGTTTCCTCGGTAATTAAACCACAACAGACATGTCCGGGTAGATTTAGGTGAAATCAATGAAGACAAACTGACTGACGTGCCGAAAAGGGAAATTTAAATAGTCAATAAAAGTAACTTGAATTCACAGGTATGACACATAAACATATAACATTTTAAATTAAAGTAAATTATTTTAAATAACTTACAGAGTAGCTTAAAGCCTAAACACAAGGGAAAATTGTGCTTGTGGTCAGTTTAGACACTATTAATACGACTCCAGCCTTAAACAGTGTGCTACAATTCCGTCATTTTGTTTGCATTTGACAAATTGCGCCCTAAAAACACACTTGCTCATACCAAACACATGACCGTAAAATAACTTTTCAGCAGAGGATCATTCAAAAATAAAATGGATTCTCATTCTATGACATGGATTTTGCCCCATTCACAATAGTGTTACAAACATGCTAGGGTTTTAACGTCGAAGGCGGAGATCCACTATGACTACGACAGAGAGCGATGGGAGTCCGGCCCCGGAGCCGCACGCTCACTCACCGTCCTGCGCGTTATTCCCGCGGCTGCAGTTGCTGCAAATATGCTTAATCTCCTTGCCTATATGACAGTGAATCATGAAGGGCATATTGCTGTTGGTCGTTGTGGTGGTGGTAGAGGCGCTGGTGGAGTCTTTCTTGTGACCGAAGGACTTCATCTTCACCAGATAAAACGCCTTCTTCTTCGACTTCTCCACTGCCGAGCTGTCCCTGTAGCCGGTGGTGAACCAGGTGCCGTGCATGATGCTACGAGAGGGATCCGCCATGGGATGGCACGAGGACTTCAACATGAAAGCGGCCAAGCCGATCGGCGTCCGGCAGCTAGATCATGCGGAGCTGCAAAGGTAATAAGACGCGATGGTCCGAGGCTGACTCCCCTCTGACCCTACACCTCCACCAATGGAGCTCAGAGTCCACCTTGATGCTGCTAATGCCAGACCGTATATGCGTCAGATACGCACGGATCCCTACACCTGGGACTGAGCGCTCCTCCTTCACAATCTTCCCTCGTTCCTTTTCTCCTTCCCTTATCCTCGTCCGGATCACGGTCACGGCGCTGCGACGACCAGGCAGAAGTCCCCCCCCCCCGAATGCTTTTATGGTGGAGCTGGATCCACGCCGGTTTGCATTTCTAGCAGAGCACCCATCTTCGTCCCTACCCCGCGAGCGACTAAGCTGCCGCTCCCTGCGCAGTCAGCCCCTGATCTGGGATCAGCGAGTAGGAAGCAACGCGATGCGATCATTACATCCCTGTGAACGACGCGTACGGAGGGTCCGTCCTCTGTTGAGTAGGGTGTACATTATTTATCTCCTAAGTGTAATTTATTTAGGTTGTATCCCTTATTCACCGTGGAGTAACATTTAAATAATATTTCCCTGGGTTATTGGTCACGTGCAAACACAATACTTTATGTCTTCAGCGATTCGGTTTATTGTACTAATGGGCAGGGTAATATTTTTATCCTTGTCTTTTGGGAGATGCGGTACGATAACTGATGCTGAATTGGGAAATATTGTTAGTTTAAATAAAAGTTTTAAAATGATCATCCTGAGACTCGTGCTGAATCTCGCCTTTTGTTCCAGTTCAGCTCAGTATTAGAGCTATAATTCAGATTTACCAAATTCCCCTAAATATACTGGAATTAAAATCAAAATCTGACCGTGTTCATCTCCGACATCTCTGTTTTTTGTTTATATGTAGAACATGTCCGTGTTAAAATTCATATTATAAAAAATTGTGTGTGTGTTTATACACACACACACACACACACACACACACACACACACACACACACATATATATATATATATATATATATGCACACATACATGCATATTCATTAACAGTAAATATATACTGGATTCATCCATCCAGTATATATATACTGTTAAACTAAAAGACCGATGCAAGAAAGCGTGGCTGATTCATGTCACATGTGTTTAATGCTAATTTGTAGTGCGTTCAGTAAGTCTAGCTAAATACAGTGACGTCATACTATCCCGTTCATGCACAAGGAATCTGTTGCTTCAGTTCGGTAACAGATGTGAAATCTACATCTGTGTTCTGCAACAGTTCAACTGAGGTGTGGATAAAGTTACTAAGCAGGTAACTTAGCTAACACACACAGGGTCAGTCCAGCGCACCATTGACACCGGAAATGCAGTAACCCAGATTTCATAGGAAGTGTCCTGTGTTACACTGGTGACCCAACCAGCAGATCCGTGCCTCAAGCCCAGTGATAGACGCCAGTGATCATGCATTACGTAATGGCTCCTGGGACAACAAATGAATGAATGAATCAATGGATGAATGAAGATCCCTGGCTCTTTGATGATGAAGATGAAGGTGTAGTTTTCCACTTGGCAGGAAATCCGTTAAGTGTACCTCGTTACACAAACCGAAACCGACCTTTCTTTTTAAGGAACGCCTTTAATCTACTGATCGCATGACCTTAGGCTACTTTTATGTGACACTCATATCAGCCCTTTAAGAACAACCAAGAATCAGCAGCACAATATCTGGCTGAAGCTACTGGCACTGTGGTACCTATTAGTCAGACACTACATTCTGAAACACAGACAGGGCTCAATCGACAGTAATATATATGCAACACCTGGCAGAACAACTCATTTAATAACAGGACAACTTTATGTTGTACCCATATTTGTTAATTCATCTCTGCGACCATGCACTGGACAAACGTTTGGTAGATGAATGGAAGAGTGGATGGATGTTTGATTTATGTTCTCCATAAATATAAATAAGTATATATTGAATAAACAACCTTCTTGTCAACACCACACTTTGAGATTCCATGTACGTCTGTGTTACAGTCACATACTGTAACAACTGAATGAACCCGCTGCATGTCCATCATATTCCAAGGAACATACTTAAGTTGGTGTCTTGGGGCTGATGGATGCTTGTGACTCCTGTGAACCCTCTCTGGTTCCCTGGTCCAGCGAGGTAAAACTACCTCACAGACCAGGAAACTCAGACTGTCTACCATATGTGGCCCAGGAACTAACGTCCCATTTTAGAGTTTGTGTAGGGATTCATTTCATTTAACGGTGACCAAGATAGGCTACAGCACGCTTCAAAGAATTCAGAGGTGCACCAGGGTCATCAACGGCGCATCTATTTTTCTGAGTCCATTGCGTCGTCAGGCAATCTTCTGTACTGAAGCCACGCCGAGAAAGAAAAAACGATGTTGTGATCTTTGAAGCTCAAGGTTTCATGAAGTCATCTGAGGTCAATGTCAAGAACTCGCCAAAAAAAAAAAAAAAACAAAGAGCAGTAAAACGACAAGGTGGAGACGGGCATGTACTCTGAGGTACATCGTAATACAGAGCGGGTGATCAACGGAGCCCTTTTAAGGACGATCTTGAGATGTACTGTATGATATAGCTGCTCCCGTCTTGCCGCGGGAAGAGCGGTAATGCGCAGCAGGAACACTCTGTGCAGGAGCCTTCATAGAGCCCCTCCTCCATTCGGGAGGCAACGTTTACTAGAGAATTCACCGGAGAGGAAGAGAAAATCACGCGCGCCTTGGAAACGACTTGGTCGTCCTGATTAGATTCTGATTATCCGCTTGTACAAATACATCATTCTAAATAGCGAACGCAATCAGGAATAATAATCGATCTTCCCAACTGATGCCTTTGACTGGCAAATCAAGCCCAAATGAGGGATGTTATGCTGCCTTATGCTCTGTTCTTAGAATCGGTCACTCTTCCTATGACCTTTCTGGATAAGAGGCTGGAAGATGGATGGATGGAGATTAAAACAGATTTGGCTCAGAATAATGTTTTTCTGCTGACACCTGTGATGGAAATGATGGAAATAGAATGAAATATCTCCCTGTGTCTGATAAATATGGGTGCATAACGGCTCAAAGTGGTAAATATTCGTGTGACGGTAATTTAAAAGCAGGGTGTGGGTAATTCACTGATTGGCTAATTCGCTGCCAGTTGACCCTTCAGTCTGGCTCACTCACAGCTGACGTACACATAAGGTGAAATTATTCGAATCTCCTTTAAATGATTGAAATTGATTTTATTTAGCCTGTGCGAGTCGCAAAGTATTGAAATGAGACATGAAATCCCACACTAATAACCCTCTCTGGAGAAATTAAAATCCACAGACATATTTTGTTCATTAAATGGCGCAATAAAAATATATTAAATAAATAAGACTCTTAATAGTTCATTTTCAGACCATTAAAATGTCCATATTGTACATTGTAATACATGTAATTAACCCCTTTAGATTAGGATGCATATATAAGATGTACATTACATCCAAGGATGATGCATATTGCTTTCAAAAGAGCACCTTCAGAAAATGCCCTTCGTTACTTAGTCAAAATGCCATTTATTTCAATATAAACTATTCACGGTTCTGGTTAAATAATATTCAGTAAAGCCAACTGGATCTTTAACCTGAATCCTATTCCTACAAAGTCATAAATACTCTCACCACAGACCTCCGTTGGATTTTTATGCAGCTGTTATGCAACACAGATGTGGTCAAAAGTTGTCTGATGTTTTCAATTCAATTTAAATGTGGGATGCACATAAATTTGGTGCATGCGCAAGTCATGTGACTTGCTGAATCACTTACTGGAAAGTGTTGCTGAGTCAAAAATGCTCACGTGTGTTTGATTATTGCCACGGGGGAGGGCTGTTGTATTGGAAAATATGTTCAAGAGAGAGTGTTGCCTGAAAATGTAACACCGAGTGTTCCTCTTAAGATTTTGAGCCAGACCTATCTCAAATCTGCTGCAAAGGATCACCCAAACTTTACCCCTGACCAGAAATATCATTTATACCCTTCAAAGAGGCCACATCCCTCACTGAAGAACACTCTGTTCAGAAGATCTCCCCGTCTTCATGCCAACAACTGTAACTAGATCACAAGAAAAATGTTCTCCCCCGCGTCCCATCGATACGGTCGGAGAAAGTGGAAACCGGCTTGGCCTCGGCCTCACTCAGCCGGCCGGTCGAAGATTGGAGACGCACAAGAAAATTCACCCGTCCACCTCTCAGCGCTTCGGTCATCAAGGTCGTTCAGCGCGACTCTTTGAGAGACTTCCAGTGCTTTTAGCAGAAGCTGAAATGGGCAAAAAGTAGCAAAAATATCCATCCATTTCCTGAAACCGCTTAATCCCACCTGCATGGGGTTGCAGGGGTGACTGGATCCTATCCTGGGAACAATGGGTGCAGGCGGGAACCAACCCTGGGCAGTCGCCAACACACTGCAGAGCACATACACTCACACAGGGCCAATTTAGACTCACCAATCAACCTATCTTGCACGCTTTTGGACTGTGGGAGGAATCCGGAGCCCCCGGTGAAAACGAGGAGAGCATGCAAACTCCACACAGAAAGGACCCGGAACTGAACCTAGGACCTACTTGCTGTGAGACAGCAGTGCTAACCACTGCACCACCCATAGCAAAATTATTGCTTTTGACAATCTGTGATGGTGTTTTTGTCCCAAGGAACTTGGCAGCCCTATCCTTTCTGACCCAAAGGAAGAGAATCATGAGGAGGAAATTACCGGTGGAAGTTTGCTTGGCATTGCGGCGTATGGGTAGGCCCCGACCAGAGCACTGCTGTGGCGCACACATCCCTCACATGGATGTTTCAGACATCAGGGGTGTCACAGCTTTGTGGTTGATGTATGGTGCTGATCGAAACCAGTATGGAACCTTAGGCAAGCTTGCCTTTGGGGGTGGGCTCAGTGAAGGCTGTACCTGTGCCCTCCCAGAAGATGGCACCCTTGGTCGTCGTGTGTCAGCAGTAATTGGTTGACTGGCACTGTTGACACACATTCACCAAATCAGGTGTTCGTTCCTATAGCATTCCTCAGAGCACCAAGAGGAACCCAGCCAATGAAAAGCCGTGGGTATGAACACCACACTTTTTGAGCTTCACCAGTACTACAGTGTCAAGATGCTGGAGCAGGTGAAGATAAGAATAGAAGAATGTGGAAGATGGTATATAAGCAGAACATGAACGGCTGATTTACGGTTGTGTTACTAGTTCTCCAGAAACATTTGTGAGATGAATGAATGCCTCTAAACGCTCCCTCACAAAATATGTATTATATTTTTCATTTCTGCACATTAAATCAGTTTTCCATCACCAAAACACGAGGTTTCATTCTAGAACTTTCCCTCGTTTATTTTGCAATCTGGGTTAGTTGCAATCTGAGCCACTAAAGGTCAGAAGCCATAAAGAAAAAAAATATTGGAACAGGCTGTTCCAAACAAACAGCTTCGCGGATGCTGGCCCCTATTATCAAATGATTTGCCCACCTAAGGTTAAGCACAGGCAGCAGTACTATCAGTGCTGTGTGTAAATTGCAGGGAGGGTGTAGATGCCTTGGGTGGAGCACAATAAAATGATACTATATTTGCCTTTTGTATAAGTATGGTGGAACGTCTCTTTTTGAAGCACACGCACATTCAGGTTTGAGTCAGAGTACAAGGTCAGCCATTTATTCAGTACTTCTGGAACTGGGGCTTTAAGTTTGTTGATTTAAGGATCCAACGAAGACTGTTCTGCCAAGCACGGGATTTAAACCAGTAACTTTCTGATCACAAGCATAGTGGCCTTACCTGCTGAACCATATACTGCCCCTGTACGTACCTGTAATTAATTATTAGTGATTTAATGGAAGTCTGCTGTGTTTTTGAAAGGAGGAGAGGCTGAGAGAAACTGACCCTTGAGACTTTGCTGGCCTGTGCGATTATGTTCGAGAATGCATAGCCCGCCTGAAATACCCTTGGGGTGGAAATAAAAATCACCCCAATCCACCCTCCGAAGCCAGAGCCATGTAGGTCTGCTCGCTGTCAAGCAGAGCCAGGTATTCACGCTATGCAGAGATTAATTACTCATGTCTGGCTCAGCCATCGTCCAGTTCAGTGCGTGTAAATAGCTCTCTGTCTTATAGTAGGTGGCCTAGTAAGGAGCACTGAGGCCTGGCAGCTACACAAAAATGTTCAGAGGGCAGACTGAAAAATGATTGGTTCAGAGAGATAACCAATCAGATTGTAGAGGAGGTGGGTCCAAGCAACTAGAGGCAGGACCAGCCAATCAGATATCTTGGTGTCCCTTCCTCTATTTGCTTGGATCCACCTCTTCTACATTCTGATTGGTCATCCTTCTGCCCTCAGTACATGTGCGTGGAGTTCATTTTCACCACATGTTGCTCAAGGTGCGCTGGTTTCCCTCATGGTCAGAAAACAAGGAGGTAGGCTAATTGGCGTCTCTCAAAGTGCCCGTAGTGTGTGGGCATGTGCTCTGTATGTAGGCCTCGTATCCCTGCCGTGTGACCTGGGATTCCTGGGATAGGCCGTATGCTCACTCTGACCTTGGAGTATTTTTTCCCATGAAAGGTTTTCTCTTCCTGACCAATTGCCGAATTTCAGATCCGTCAAAATCAACAAAAAATATAATTAATCTTCTCGTAAGATAGCGTTCCCATGGAAACCAAACAAAAGTCTCACTCTCCTATTGTGCACTTCAGACGAGTGCCATGTTAGAAGCACACAGGCCTTGTAAATGCCCTGAGAAGTGTGTAGCATGGTTACACATATTTATATTTTGGCAGGTAAATGGTAGTGGGCGATGCTGTGGCTGAGAGCACAGGGGGCGACAGAGAGCAATCAGTCAGGTTGACTACAGGGGTCAGATTTTAGGAGCAGCCCTCAGTGTTTGGGCATCCGGGCGACCCCTGGTGATGCGTCAGGGCAGGAAGGACAAATATCCAGAGCCCACAGACCACAAATTAATCAAGGTCATGTCTGCAAAACAGGATCGTGGGACCTGTCACCTAAAATGGAAACGGACCTGGATGGTAATGAATTCTGCTCTTCTTTTGATGTGTAAAGTATCTGGACCGGCTGATAACGCCACACTGTGGACCTGGGGACGCTGTGGAGGTCTTCTCCATGCCGGAATGAGTTATGAAGAGGACAGTCTGCCTCTGTGGGAATGTGCGACATCCTGCCACACGTGTACGTCTCTCTCCGTGTCCTCAAGTCTGCAGTTGTCCTTTGCTGCTAATAAACAGAAACGTGTGACGTCTGACGCGCCGCGTCTATGTGCCAGTGTGTCTATCTCTCTGTGAAAGAAAACTGGAAGTACAGCTGTATAATGCCCCCCCCCCATTCTCTCTCCTCGTTGCCACCACTGCCTCCCAACCCCCTCCCTTGCCAGCAGTTAACGTTGACTAAAAGGCACCCGAGATGCGAGGAGACGAAGGTTGATTTTCGCGGACACTCGTGTGGGTGTCTTTGAGGCTCGCCGAGCGTCAGACTATCCGCTTTACCGAACCCATAGTTTACAGCCAGACTCCTATCCGCAAGCGAAAACCGCCTCTCTGCGCTACACGCTTAAAGACAACGAGATTCCAGGAATTGTGAGTCGGTGATATCCAACAGTCCACACATGAGAATTCACACAGCCCCTCCGTAACAAGCTTAATCACACACCCACCTGAAAAACATGTTGCAGACCATACAGCTCTGAATATAGGATTCACACTAACTTACATGAAACTATTTTATGGTTAATTCTCTTTGTGAGCAATGAAGGGCTGGAATAGATACCTAAATGTCACAAGTAAAGATCCTTCCATCATGTGAGAAATGTTTTGCAATATAACTAAAAGGAGTCTGATTGTCTATCCCTTGGGATCATAAAGTATATTGTATCCTATCTTGTATCCAACCTGTTTTTGCGTTTCAAACCCAAAAGCGCTAAGTTGCCGTGGATACAGGGATGTGGGAAACGGTATTTCACCTCTGGGGTCTCCAGCCCCCTGTTGGATTTTGCGTGACTCTCTGAGCATTTTAGGAGTTGGGTGTCTATTCCCAAACCTGCATGAAACGTTATGCTTGCGGTCACATGACCTGAGAAACAGCGCCACCTGCCCCCAACAGTCTGAAGACGTGTTTCTCTCATCCATTCATAGATTTTTGCTCTCAGAACAAGAGACTTACCTTCTAAACTGAAATGAAAATCACAGGACCCTTTTGAGCCACATTGGTGGGATTGGCCACTGTTCTCGGGCCCGGAAGGATCTGAGCTGCCCTAGATCTGGCCAAAGTGCTTTTCAAGCACGGAATGTTAACAGACAAATACAGACTGTCCAGTTTTTAGTAGAGGTGATTTGGAAGACATCACTAGACACAACTCTGCAGGGACAAGTTACTGAAACGATGAGTTTCACTGCCTGAAGCTGTTCTCTCATTCAGTGATTATTGGGTTAATGACATTGGCCTGTTTGCACCCATCTCCCAGACACAAATTTCTATATAAACGATTTTCCAAATGTTGAATACAAACAAATGACCCTTACAAGGTCAACTGTGACAACAGCTGGGATCTATGTTCCTTGGGATGGGGATCAGTATTGTGGCAGATATTAAATTAAAAGAAAAAAAACAGTAAGAGGCTTACTACATTAACAGAGCCATCTGGTGCTGTAACCATAGAGATATGTGTGTTAGCTAGGAAAGTGGGCAGCCTGTCTGTTTACGGTTAGTGTCATAGTAAGGGAAGAGGGAGGGAGATTCGCTTCTGGCTCATCATCTAGCTGGCAGGCCCGTAGATTAAACTCCAGGTGGGACCCAAAATGACACTCATTTCCTTAATCTTGGCAACGATGTGGCTCCCCCATTTTTCGAGCTTCCGCGTGGGCGCATGGGCGCGCGTTCCTGAGGTCCGGTCGATTTGCACGTTGCCTCTTTCACAGCGGGTCCAGAAACAACACCAGCAGTCCCGGGATCTTCCGTGGAAACGTTGGGCAGCAATCTTTTTTTCTTCTTGTTTTCTTCGTGGTCGGTAATCTGCAGACGCGCACGCAAAGCCGCGCTGCCTCCGGCTGCGTTACGCTGAGCACCACCGGCTCTCCCAGCCCATCTGACGCCCTGGCGGTGCGCGGATCAGCCCCGTCCAGCTGGGAGGGTGCCTCATTTTCTCTTAACTGCCTGATCCCCTCTTTTCCGTGTCGAGCTGAAGTGTAAAGTGTCGACCCGATAAGGGAAGATAAAGACCCGCCAACACTCTCCACGATTGGGAATCGTCCTGGAGTCAGTTACGTAACGCGGGTCTCGCACTGCGGCCGCCATGCGGACACGTCCGCTTCCGCACCCCCCAGCCTTGTTACCGCAGGGCTCGCCTGGGGTTTGTCCGGAGCGATCAGATAGCGGCGGTTCAGGCGAATCCAAATCCCCCCTGGAGACCGGTGTATATAGCGTGTATCCGTTTTATTACACATGCTCCAGAAGATCAATAACAGATTAGCTGCGTTTCTGATGACTGATAAAACAACATATATAAGCTGAATATCTCTGTATATATTAGTGCTTATTACTGCAGTCAATATACATTTTTCATACACATACTGATCTGTTTTTTCGTTAAATTAATTTTAACCTCTGCAGTCCAAGTTGATACTGAACAATAAAAATCCAACAGAACATGCTGATGAACAATTGACAGGGATCAGGTTAATTGTTATTATTACCTTGGTTTTTTAAACCTCTCCCCATCGACAAGGCCTCACGTTAGCTAGTAATTTCTGTGTTTTGTTGGTGCAGGCGCACAGAGAGACCCTGCCAGCAGGGGGGGTGCTAATTTAATTAGCACACCAGTCAGGGTGTGAGATTTCACGAAAGGTCTGTGCCATAAATGTATGCTTCTGGTAAGGGGTCCCAGTGGGGTGTGCTGCTATTTCTAAGGCCACTGACGGTTTGTACAGGCAATTATAAGAGTGTAGAGCAGGACTCTATATATGTATATAT
Organism: Mormyrops attenuatus; assembly: GCA_026777985.1. Taxonomy (NCBI): domain Eukaryota; kingdom Metazoa; phylum Chordata; class Actinopteri; order Osteoglossiformes; family Mormyridae; genus Mormyrops; species Mormyrops attenuatus. The sequence continues at coordinate 4,774,331 of JAODKC010000082.1, read as the reverse complement.
ATATGTGTGTGTGTGTGTGTGTGTGTGTGTGTTTGTATGTATGTATGTATTTTAGAAGAGAATTCTGTTGACAGCTGCTATTTACATGAGAGCATGTTTGGAGATCAGAGGTACTTCGGTGTATTTGACACCGATGGCCTGTACTACGGAGCGGGGTTACTGGCTTATCGGGGTAACTTGTCGGATTTAAGGTACCACAGTTTTAATGGACTTCATTTTCGTTCACTTACATTTTGCCCAGACTACCTTAAATCCGACAAGTTACCCC
>JAODKC010000082.1:4748707-4769492 GCA_026777985.1 Mormyrops attenuatus | reverse complement strand
CCCGCCCCCCCCCCCCCCCCCCCCCCCCCCCCCCCCCCCCCCCCCCCCCCCCCCCCCCCCCCCCCCCCCCGGGCTGCATGGGTGCATTTACATTTTATTTTTGGGAGGAGGTGTGGCTCTGATCCCGCCCACACTTTTATTAAGTGGTTTGAGCTGCAGAAGGGTGTCAACGAACCAGAACAGCTGAACCAGCGGCGACAGATATCAGTCATTCATGCTGTCAAGTGCTGTGGAGCCATGGGTGGGGGAGCAAGCCCACCCCCAGAGTGACAGAGTGTCCCCTCTCCGCTTTAGTACCCACCCATCACTTTTGGGCTCCCGCTCTTGGCAGCGTAGCAAGAACTGATACAGCAATTTACTCCTGGGGATGCGGACAGATTAATTCAGAGGGATGGGCAAGGGGCGACAGGGAGCCTTTCAGGCTCTGATTCCAGCAGTTAATCTTGCTATCAGATATTTTCCTTTAAGAGATTAAGGTCTGATCCTGCGCCCCTCCTCCACTCGCACGGGGTTATGTGTGCCCCGTGAATCGCAGAGCGAGCTTTTAAAGGGGTGTGCGCTCTGCGCGTAAATGGAGCGTGCCTAAAAGTCCTTTACATCTCACCATCACTCCCTGTGTGACATCGCCCCCGCCTTCGGCACACAAGGAGCGCTGAGACACGGACATGCTAGCGTAGTAACGCTGACCACAACAAACAGGCCATCGTGTGGGTGGAAATGCACTATTCAGAGCCATTCAATTACGCGGGCCGTGAGAATTGTCTAGGCGACTGTTGACTCCATTCTAGAAATCTCTTTAAATGTGATCAGGGGTGTCGGGGAGGGGGGCATGGGTGCCTTGGCAGATTCACAAAATCTACCAAGGCAGGGGCCGTCCCTCCTGCTTGGGAAATTATATATATGCATGACCCATATTTCTTCAGAAAGTACCAAGCCAAACAGGGGTTGTCCGGAGGTTCAGAATTTCTAACTACGCCCCTGGATGTGATCCTGTATCGCTGAGCTTCAGAACTCTCCCCCAGGTCTGTGTGCTCCAGTAATCCGCTGTGAATCACAGCTAACGTGCATGAACGCGGTAAAATCTACAGTGTCAGGCAGGTGGCGTGGGACAGCTAAGGCTGATGGGTTCAGGACGGCAGTGGCAGTGTATGAGTAACCTTAGCCTGGGGTTCCCAAACTGCAGGGAAATCCCTGCAAAATTCCCACTTCTCTGGGTTTTCAGGGGGAGAGTGGGTTGGCACCCCCTGCAGTTAGACCACACAGTGTCAGCGAGCTATTGATGTTCAATTTTGTTGCATATTTCAGATGTTTTGTATTCTAGTTATTTTTATGATTATAATGTTATGATGTACGAGGGGTGATTTGCAGCTGGCTGTTGTGCATGTTCCATCTCAAGGCGTGAGTTTGTGTCTGCCTTGGGTGTCGTCATGGTGCCCATTTGAGACCTTGCGGCCCCCACAGGGGAAACGGCTAGTCGAGACTATGACCTTATGGGGAAAGCAAATGACTGGAGTGGACCTATGTGCCAAGGCCATCCTGCCTGAGTGGACGAGGACACAAACGTGGTTGGGCACTGGCTGGCGTCAGGGTCCAAGAAGAGCTCACGCCTGCCGCAGTGAATCTGTCTGCTGCACCCACAAACTGCCTGGCCATTTCCATCAGTGCTTGTTCTAGCGGTTTTCTAGTAGTTTTCCTTGAGAAGGACTCATCTTATAGGTAAAGTTCAGTTGCTTATGCACCCCTGTGCCCCAGACAAGGGCAAATATATGGGTATAGATGGCAGGGCTAGGAGTTCCATGTGTGTTTAGGGAGGTGTGCTGATTTGGTCCCTACCAATGTTGAAACCAAACCTACACCCTTGGAGTGAGGAATTGCACCTCAGTCTGATTGATCCCTGCTACAGCCTTCTCATACCAGCCTGGATACCACAGCCAACTGACAGCTAACTGACGGCTAACTGATGGCTAACTGACAGATAACAGACAGCTAACTGACGACTAACTGACGGCTAACTGACAGCCAACTGACAGCTAACTGACGGCTAACTGATGGGTAACTGACAACCCTGACAAAATGTCGAGTGTGTGGGGGGTTCCCTTGGTAGCTTTTGCAGGTGTGGGGGGCCTATAATTTACTCCCTCATTCAGCCCCCTACTGCAGGTAATGCTATACCTGGTCTTAGGGCCAATTAACCCATTTGGCAACATAGGCAGCCGCCTAGGACGCTATCTTCTGAGTGTGTGTCAACTTAGCAAACTGCCTTGCATGCCTATGGTGCCACATGAGCTTCAACTGGTATTGCCTGGGCTGTAGTCACATGCTACTGAACCATTCTACCTTTTCTAGTATTTATTTACTTTTATGTATTTGAAGGTGCCAAGAACCATGAATCAGAAGTGATGTACACTTCAAAGCACTTATGATATCATTTCACACTGTGAACATAAATTATATTAATTGAGGCAAATTGCCTACCTTGAGCCAACTGCAGCATCTCTGAGGACAACATAAAATTAGCTTAACGTTTTAAATCGGGAAAGCCAAGGAAACAGGCTACGTCGCATCTGAGTCTTGAAAAGCCGTGGCGGACGAAGGAGAGATCCCTGTCTCGTGCAGATCAGGCACGCTCATGCTGTGTTTCATATCCATCATGGCACCTGTTCCTTAATATGGCCCTGATTGGGGTCCTCAGTTCCCCTGGGAAGCTCACACTGTCAGGGCAGGCGAAGACAAACCACAAGAGATGCCCTTGAATTTTTGTAACGTAAAAATGCAGTTGTCTTCCTACATGAACACTGTCAATGGTCTGTGAGTTTGGTAGAAAAAAATTTTCACTCCCTCACCGGATTCCTTTCTTAAAAGCCTTCTTTTGATGCAGCTGTAAATCTGAGTGACCCGCTTACATGTTAAGCACTGACGGCTGGCTGAGAAGTGTCGAATTAAAACCGGCGACCGCCCACAGTCCGAACGTTACTCAGCAGAATCCGCAAATGCCGTGGCGGAAGAGTCAATGTCGGTAGATACCCGAGGTCTGCTGAGTGACACCCTTTCCACACGCCACTACCTCTGCCCCTCTAGGATCACACCATTTATCAACAAAACGTTTCGCCGTTTTATTTCCTGCTCGTGGAGCTCTCCGGAGATTTGACGAAGCTCCTCACCCACTAAGCTACATGCCTTCTGAGTTGTTTGCCAAGCATGCAGTTTCCAAACGCCACTTTGACCGACCTTGTGGATTCAGAAGGTTCCAGACACCACTGCTGGAGCTTAAAGGGACCACGGTGGCGTTTTTCCATGCTGCGACGTCTCCACACTTGTTGACGGTAATTAGCGAGCGTCTGTTGCCTGCCAACACGCAGTGATTCATGAGGAAAATGCCGCTCGTATCTCTGTTGAAGCTCCCGTATGCCAGTTTGTCCATTATTAATAGCAGTAACGCATCAGCGATGGATCCAAGGTGCCGAGTCGATCGCGGGCCGGGAGGCAGGCGCGATGCCACAGCCACGGCATGCGGTTCAGGGAAACTTCCCTCTCCATCCTGTGCTGGGATCTAGATGCCACTGCTGGACCAGACAGAAAAGCATGTCTAATGTGACAGGATAAGATTCTCTTACCCGCCTCCCCCCACCGCTACATCCCTTCCATCTTATATGGGATTTACTGTAAATCGATGTAGCTAATGAACCGTATAATTGTACACATTCAAATGTGCGTCCCAGTGAAGGCCAAGAGAGACACCTCTGAATCATACCTTCAGCTGTGACACGGTGGGCCAGGCGCAGTGCCTGACACCTGCCTCAGGACGTACAGGCGCTACCGAAAAAAATAGTATAGTAGAGCCCATGTGACCTCTCCCCACCCCCCCTCTGGAAGGGAATCAGGCAGAGCACGTTTACTGGGGGTGATAAAAGAACGTTTTAAAAGGAAATGCATTCGCTAAACAGGGACGGCAGAAGACGCCATCCGTGCCGGTGCTGAACGCCTAGCCTAGGAGCCCATCCGTTATTCATAACAGACCATCCTTCTCGCATTCATCCTTCTCACATTCATCCACTCAGTCATGGAAGTGCATCCTGTTCCCCGTATCTTAAAATTATAGAATGAAAGGAGAAAAAAAGTACGTACAAAGATTTCAGAATGCCTTTCCAGAAATATAAATCTTGGAAATTTGAATGACCGGCAATCAGAGACAAAGGACCTACAGATCAGAAGGGTAAAATGTTTGAATAATTCACAATAAGGTAACATTAATCACAGATGTTGTGTGAGCGAGGCAGCTAATTGACTCAGGAAAGTGGACATTAATAACGGGTGATTACTTATGGCAGCCTGTGTATCCTTGGGACTCACTCAGAGTGAACATGTGCTTCTGTGTTTATGCTGCACCATTAGTCGCAATATTAAGGAGGTGGGCTGTTTCAGTACCAATCAGGAAGGTTGTTCTCGCTGGGACTCTGGAGAGGGGGATTCTGGGAATTTTTGGCGACCTGGTATGGTCAGGGCGGTTGTATTACGGAATGTATCATACTGGACTTAATGTTGAGGGGGTGTCATCTCTGAGATACAGTGCTGGGGTGGGATGGCATGGGGTCAGAGGAAATGGCGTGGAGGGGGGTGGTATTCGACGCATTTACTTTTATTAGGACAATCTTCTTAACGGCATGCAAATGCAGAGGGGTGACAATCCTGCCAGCAGACTGAGAACCTCTTAGCTTGCACGCAGCATCGACCCACCAGAAGATGCCGCCCGGTTCCTGACTCTCCCTTTATCCCGCGTTTCCACAGTTTCGGGGAAGTAGCAGCAGCAGCCGCCGTGGCGGTGGCAGCGAGGTCCATCCTCTGCATTGCAGCCCCCTTTATTCATTCTCCATGCATTCCGTTCAGGTGATCACATGACCACATCCCCTGGTGGGCAGCACATATATTCAATCCACCAATCAAAACGCCCACAACAACATTGTGATTACGATGAGGCTACTGTTCCTCAATAATGTTGTTACTTCATAGTAATCAGCCTTATAAACACTAATCACAAGGCAATTAAAAGACAGAGGTTAATTTATTTCAAACGTGTCATCAACAAATAAAAAATTGTTGGCTGAAATTCAAAAAGACTCCATGCCGATTTATTATTAGCTTTACAGTTAAGGCGCTGATTCAGTTAGCGAAGAATTACGAATGGCTGTACCTCACCTCCGTATCCTGCCCTTAGAAACCAGAAAAATGGGGGGGAAATGCACATCCAGTGCTGTGAAATTTGTCCCGGAGCTCTACACTTCAGCAGCTTCAGTCTATTGGAGCCATGTCACAGTCAAATTAGTCTGTTAAAATCGAACCACGTCCGACATCCATTACACTAATGGGTTTGGGTGGGGGGTGGGGTGGGGGGTGCAATCTCCCCTTGATTTTGAGAGAGCAAGACTAGCACCTTCATTTTTATGGATTCGCAGGATAAGCAGGAGGGTGGCGAAAGTTGTTCCGACCATCAGCGACCTATTGCACTCAATGCCCACTGTCCACTCATCTGTTTGTTTTTCTTCTTGATGCATCATAATTCCACCCGGCCGACCTAGAGAGGTCTTCCAGAGGTCCGTCCCACATAATGAGCTCAGGTACTCTGAACTTAGAATGCGCATACACGGTGTCTCAGGTACAGCCTCGGGCAGTGTCCCAGCATGCTTTTCAGTATAGGTCTCCTGGAGCATTGTGGGTAAATGGGCAACTAAGGAGCCTGTCTGACCCAGCTGCATTGAAATTGCAGCCTCTCTGACATCGATGGTCAACGTTCTGATCAGTGTGTCATTGTTAAAACTGACCGCTTATGGTGGCATGTGCTTAAATGTGACAGACGTCATGCGAGTTCCATGTCCATATCAGCTCAAGTCACCTCTTGAGGGCAGCAGATGTGAGTTTCGGTTCCAAACACCAGGCGACAAACCCAAAACCATGTTTCACATTCCTTGTAAATCAGATCATTTAACACAAATAAATTGTCAATGATATATAGCATCACATCCATGGTGTCTCCTGCCTTGTGCCCTGTGCATCCAGGCCTCCTGAGACTCTGTGCCGAAAAGACGTTTGTGTGGATTTTCCACGGTGGGGCAGACCATATATTTCAAATACGAGCTGCTTCTTCGACAGTGCCCTGACTCATTTACTGCCCACACGCTGTAATTACCGTGTCCCCCAGCTCACAGTAAAGTTTGATCGTGATACAGTAAACAAAACAGCACAGAAAGCCAAACTGACTGCGTATCAGGTTTGCCAGCGGAGGCAGTAGATTACAGCTCCAGGCCTGCACGTCTGCTGACATCTGAGCTCAAAGCCCCGGTGATGAACGACACGTAGGATGGGACTTGAGGAATCACAACCTAGTCACAAAAGGTACATGCGCATATTTCTTCAGAAATTTTTATTTATGACGCTGTGGTCCTCAGTAAAATGCATAAACCACAGTGGTAGCACGTTTGGGGGGGGGGGCATTGCAGTGCAGAATACAGTGGCATGACTGCATCGTTAGGCTGTTCCTCACTAGCCTGGCTGCGCTGCACCATACAGAGTCTTGCGGCGCAAACACAGGTCCGCGATGAGGCTGCTGTTCTCCTACATCAGGTTCCCTGTTCACCGTACTGGGTGCTACTGCCACAGAATGCTGCTGTGGACTGGTGTGTACTGGTGTGTATCTTTTACCCAGTATGACAGTAAAGTATACTGATATCATGCAGACTCATTGGTCAGACCAGCTTTCAATTAGTTAATTGACTGCTTATTATCAAATTAATTAGTCACGTCTTCAGAATAGATCTAACTAGGGCTGATGGTAGAGGAAGTCTTTTAAAATCTGGATGGCAGACTACATTTTTTGTGGGATTTTGTGCGTAAGAGGAGAAATTCCTCCAAAGTCTCAGAAAGACGAATCTCGACTGGGTGCTTCAAAAGCGACACACCCCCATAGCTAAAATCTGCATTGCGGGCGATGCCATTCTGAACTGTACTGCTAAGTCCAAAAGAGTGTATTTTTTTAAGAATGTTCTTCGAAAATAAATGAATATGCATTGTGAGATGGCCTAGACATTGAGTTCGGCAGCACATAAACACGACGAAGGTTGTTGCGGCGGACTCCCAATAAACGGCTTGTGTTGCCCAAATGGCAGTTTGATGAAGAGAGAATATTAAGCTTGGGGGGGCGTGGTGGTTGTTGTGACATCATCACTGCTTACATTGTCATGTGATGCAATAAAAAAAAAACAAACATTTGCAATATCCTAGATTCAACAGTTAGTCCAGTGGCCTGTACTACGAAGCGGGGTTACTAGCTTATCGAGGTAACCTGTCGGATTTAAGGTAGCACAGTCTAAATGGACTTCATATTCGTTTACTTACATTTTGCCCAAACTACCTTAAATCTGACAAGTTACCCCAATAAGCCAGTAACCCTGCTTCGTAGTACAGGCCACAGGTCACAGGACAACAATAAGCAATTTCACCCTTCATTGTCTTCACAACGTTACCATTACCTACGATGACTAGCTAATTAATCATTAGTACAGCTGAATTCATAACCTTGGTCATCAGAATAATGATTACTCGACCATATAATCCAATACGTTTGCAGTTGTCTCTCGACTTAGACTCGCACATCAAATAGTTTTAAGTAGCATTAGATGAGACGAATAACTTTAATATTGCGCTTCTCGGCCAGGAGTAGAGCCAAACACACCTCCTGATGCTATTAAATGTGCTATGCAATGCTGTATTTCATATAAATATTTAATATCTAATATGAAACAACAGTTTTATGTTGTCAGAAATTGGCGGAAATGTAAAATTTCTTTTATATTTTAATGGTTATCTTAATATTTTGCTTTTATTCTACTCTTGAGATTTAAGTCTGAATTTTCCCTATATCTAATAATATTTAGCATAAAGAGACTGGTAAATTGGGGATGTATTTCCAGCTATTTTGCATTTATATAATGCCTGTTGTGACAGTTTATATGTAGAAAAACAGACACTTATCTTCAGTGTAAAACTCACAAACCTGTTATCTCCATCCTTAATCTGCTTAGAGGCACCTGCAGCCTGGCCGGTTGCTATGGCAATACTAACACGAGAACACAGGTTTTGAACTCATAGCTGATATCGCCCAGCTGGAGAAATCCCCTCCTGGGATGTTTCGCGTGTACGTGAGTCTGGCCCACTCCCGGTATCCATAGTGACGTTCCCTTTGGCCTCCAATTGGCACATTCACAATGACACTTGAGATAGTGCCTTGATCCTAATGCCTTAGCGTACCTTTAGGGACAGGATCAAATCCCCAGAGCTTCCAGGTATCGGTGCAGCTGCTTGAGTACCACCACTGGCTATAGAGCTGAGGGCGTCAAAGGCAGCAACCCAGAAAGAAAGCTTGAAAAATACCATCAAAGCCTGTCTCACATTTACATTACTAAGCACAACAATCAGAAACAGGCCTACAGACTAATTCCAAATAAAACAGCACTAAGCTCATGTAACCGATGGATCACAGCAATGAAATGCAGTAGAAAATTTTGGGTGATCATTTTTACAACTGCATACATGCAAACATTTGACCGATATAAAAATGCTGATTGGATGACTGTGAGGGTGTTCGTTAAAAATTAGATGAGAATCTGCCCACTGATGAACTGAAAGCCTTAATTTGGGGCTGAGAAGTTAACAAGTAAGACCAGGACTTCCTGGGCAAACACGTGATATGAAATGGTGTGATTGGCTGTCCCTACAAGAGAGCTGCTCATTTGCTGTTCAATAATAATGATAATAATAATAATACTGTGGTTTCGTTAAAAACTGGTTTGCATTTTGGTACACTTGTTTACATGAGCAGTCCATCTTCCTAAATCCGTAAACTATAAGACTGACAAACGGAGCAACGCTGTACTGCAGGTGTTTGGTCAAAGAGCGTTGGAGACGATTTCGGCTCAGCAAAGCACAGCATTGTGCAGAAGAGAGAAGTCTCTGGTTCCATCTCTGGATATTTGTGGTACAATTACACTGGGAAACGGGGGCGGTTCTAGAGTAAGGGGTAATCAAGGGGCTTAGCACAGAAACCGGTTGATGAGTCAGAGTTCAAGATTTGTAATTATTACGTTCTGTCCATCTATTCCGTTCAAAATATATTAGTTCCATGTTCATAGTGGCTTTGAATTTGGTGTTTCATGACAGAGCCACATTATCCATATAACAAACAAAGAGGTAAGGAGCTCACACTGATTACAGCACATTGCCACACCCACCACACGACAAACCTCCTCTGGGATGAGAACCTGAGTGCAGCCATGTGGCGGGTGACACCTCACCACCATACTAGTCTGAATGGACCAATGTCCAAGGATTTTTCCGGTGGTTGGAGTGCCAATCCTGTCACCAGCCCCCAAGTTTTTCCCTGTAAGTCGGAGGACCTCCTTATAGGGCTGGATGTAGGTTAACGTCATACCCAGGATGAAGCAATTGCAGGTTAAAGGCCTTACTCAAGGGCCCAAAGGGGTAGGATCACTCCAGGGATTCACGGGATTTGAACCAGCAACCTTCCAGTTGATGGCACAGATCCCTAGCCTAAGAGCGACCACTCCGCCCATTAACATGAACAAAACCTGGCTAAGAAGATTCAGAGCAAAGCACTCGGGGCTTAAGCCTCACTAGCCCTACCCAAGTACCGCCACTGCTGTGGAACATCATTAAAAGCAGCCGTATCAACTAGAAAATAAAGCACAAGGGGTTAATCCCAACAATGTGCACTTAGCTCCAATACTCAAGTGGTGTTTCTCAGTACCAAGAATGCAAAGATTTATGGTCATGGGAGCTTTACTTGCACAAAAATGAGGGCAGAAGGAAAAATACTTGGTTCAGAGAGATAACCAATCAAATGTCTTGGACCTTCTCTAGCTGCTTGGCCCCACCTCCCGTGCAATTTCATTGGTTATCTCTCTGAATCATTCTTTTTGAACAAGACCAAATAACAAACTTAGGGCTCAGGGAATCATGGGATTGGTCTTGGTTGACAAGAATGTTCTTCAGTATTGGTACTGGCCTTCTATAATGGAAGATGACATAAAACGGGTACACGAAAACACAAGTAAGGTCAAGTATGAATATGGAGAAATGTCCAAGAACAGCAGTACACAGGACGGTAAAAATCCCTGGATGTTGGTCATGCTATGCGGCAGATGTCAAGGATACATCGGTTGCATCCTTGCCAGATGAGACCAATCCCATGATTCATTGCACCCCAAGTTGATTCTTGGGAGACAAATGACCAAGACCAGTCTTGCCAAGAATGCAAGTACGATCTTTGCCTTGGTATTGAGAAACGTCCGAGATCTGCGGTAGAAACGGCACTCATCTCAAATGCAGCCCTACTAAGGAACCACTCAGAAAACCTGCAATTTGCATGCCTTACTGTACGTGAATTACAGAGCACACACCAATCGCAGTGTTTTCCTTCATAAGTTCTAAGCAGCGTTGGGTATGAACAGGTAATGCTGGCTAATGTTCAGTCATAAATGCTAAATGTACATAAATATATTCATGAGCATATAGCAATTTCATTACAAACTTTCAAAAACGATAATTTAATATATGTACAGGTAATAACTGAATTTTGAAGACCGCCCGAATGGGCAACATTTGCAGACCGGCGTCCAGTCACATAACGGTAAATGCAACATAAAAAATACATAACGCAACGAAATGGAAAAACGCTTCCTCGTCTGTAAATCGTCGATGAGGCGAGCAAAACGCTCGCGCGTTTAGAGAATCGCCGGGGGAGCGTGCAGGCAATCTCCGCCTAAAGGCTTTGCCATGCCTGGACGAGACGGACACAGACCCCCGGCCTTTGCTAGATTCGCTTCTGCAGGGCAAGGATTTCTCATTATCCGAGGCAGCATGGACTCAGCCTGGGCAGCGGCTGATTTCTGTCTGAACAAACGGATCTATGACCTTGTTTCCAGCAGAAAGATGCTCAGCTTAGTTCCCCACGGACAGTAATTGGCAACTCTCTGTCTGCATAATAGACCTAATATATAATGACCGCATATGTCAACAGGGGAAAAAAAACAAGCAAACAAATGAGCTGCATGTGTCATGTGACTAAACGGAAGATTAATGAAATATTTTATGCCTAAACATTCTTACGCATCACAAAGTTGATCTCGGATCTAATGGCGATTTAAAACCACGTGCTAAGTTTCACTTCCTAAGTCCAGACCGTATATTTTACAAGCATGCCCGGCGTCTTTTTAATCTGTGATAATTGGAATTTTCAGTGTATAATTCAGCAAATTGCATGTTATTTTCAATCATCGACCCCATTCTCCTTGATACTAGTGTTGTTAAAAGTCAAGTTAAAATCACTCTTCCTTCAAGAAAGGCAGACATTTATGGAAGCAATAAACCTCATACAGACAAGAATTTACAAGTCATCACACAGAATAATTTGTAAACTTCAAGTTAAAACGAAAACAGATCATTTTTACTAAACACTGTAGATACTGGAAGTAGGAACGTGTGCAGAGGAATAGCTGACTGTTTCAGCACCACGGACGAGTGAACAGCACCTTTCTGCGTTAAGATCTTGCAACTAATCAGGGAAATAATTAACTGGCAATCGTATACCTTTTGACTTGGTCACTGGGATACATGAACCAGCTTCTGAACTGTAGGATGAGTATATCAAGATGCGCCCCCTGTCTAGGAAATACTTCCATATAGCACAATTTCAATTTCACTGGAAGTCGGCTTCCACTCAAACCGTGGGCTTTATGTGATTATTTTTTACAATGGCACAAAATGCAATGTAACGTAAGTCAAAGCACAGGGGCATAAAATAAATCTGAGGTCACCATGGCAACACGGAATGCAGCATGCTCGTAACTTGCAAAGCAGTTTGCGAAGGTTTGTAATAAAAGGACCAAGTTAACGTTAAAAAATACCGCTTGTTGGGATTCATCTGAACCAGTGATATTTCTTTTAATCCAAGGTGAGCATGGACGAAATCGATGCCGGTGTGAGCAAATGGATTAACGCAGACTGTAGGCTATTCCTCATATTGAAAATTACGTAACCGAACTGGAGTTGGTGCGTTTTATACCACTACTCTCCAAACTTAACACCCATGCACCTTAAACCCTTTCTTTTCCATCTGACATCTGCCTAGACCCATACATTTCATCAGTTACATTTCGTTTTCAATGATGAAATGATTACTTTACACATATGACCACGGTGTACACCGCCAATGCCGTATTACAGGCACGTTTTTCTCGCAGACTCTGAGAATCTACAAGGACACAATGTAATACATTGAAGGTGCCGGGGGGAGAAGCCCGATCCGCTAACCACGCCGCCCCGCTTCTCGATCCGCATCAGCAAGCGCACGTCGTGCTGACTCACCCGTAATTGCACAGCTGTGATAACTGAGCAAAACCCCGATATTTGCACATGCAAAATTAATTTAAAGAAATGAAAACATCCTACACCTCAAAATTAATATTGCACATTACAGGAGCCGGGATCGCCTGCACACCCCGCGGCATGGCTCTCACGTGTGCGCCTACCTGTCTCCAGGTTTAGGGAGATCCTGGCCTCCGCGAGGTACGGGGTATCGCTCTTGGACCGGACTCTCCTGATGGGTCTGCGGTCTATGTCCCCCTCTGAAGATGCCGCCATTAATTTGAGCAGCGTCCGGTGGCTGGGAGACGCACGGGAGCCACAGCCGTTTGCGGGGAAGAACGGCAAGAGAGGGGTTGAGTAACGGGGGGGGGGGGCGAAGGAGGAAAAAACGCCGGGAGAGGAGGAGCAACCATGCAATGGGGGCTGAGAGCCAAAAAAAAAAAGAAAAAAAAAAGCGCTTTAAGCACGACCCGCCCCCTCCTAAAGGCACACTCCGGTGAGAACCGCACAAACGTGACACTAGAGAAGAAGGGGCGGAAATACACAGTAATAATTTAATTGCTTATGTCTGAAGACTACGGCAATTTACAGTGGAGTGGACTTGATCATATTTACATTATATCATATAACGATCATATAATTACAGTCTGTCAGGTTTACAGCCGTGGCGATAAAACGGTGTGGAGAACGCATGGTACGATAATCCATATATTTATTTTTAAAGCGTAGATCATGTGATGTGGTACATCATATATCAGGATGATTCACTCGTTTTTAAATGCATAACCATATGTTTTGAATCAGGATACAAGGTATCTTGTCTGTCATCTGTCAGCTTTCAGATTCTTATAGGTTTCTCTTGGTTTCCTTTAAGCAGCAAAGTGCAGCGTAATGCTAACGGTTTTAAAATGATGTTTCATATGGATGCTGCCATCTAACGGTGAAGCTTATAACGCTGAAATGCATCTTTGGGCAATAAAACAATTTTATGTTACGGGTAGTAAAGCATGTTTTTTTTTTCATATTCAGCAAAAGAGGTTTCTGGCAGTATTAGTAAAATTCAGTTTAAGTTTTATATCGTAAGACTGCTTGGATACACATAAATCAGTCAATGTGTTACCTGTTTTATTATCTGAAAAGAAATTATGAACTTGAACTGTAACAAGGTACATGTAGAGAAATACAGTAAATAAACCTTCCAAGTCAGTAAGGCTGATTATTAAATAGACTTAATCTTACAGTAAATAAATGTATTTCTAAGTAAATATAATGTTCAAGACAGTTATTTTTTTCTCAAAGACGGTAATGCATAATTGGAGAAGATTGTGTCATAATGTGGTTTTGCAATAAAAGCCACATCTCGGCGTCCGCGCGATCAGCGGCCCTTCCCAGTTTCTCGCTCACCTTGACAACGCCGCGCCTTTTGCGACGTGTGGCGCTCATTTACGGCACGCCTCTTCCTGGTTACCGCTAGTTAGTAAATAGCAGGCCATGCTGGGGGAGCTGAAGCAGCGTCGGAGTGAAGCTTGAAATCCCCAGCGAAACTTAACACATCGGTATATACGTGCAAAGGATGCGATGCTGAACTAGCAGCTAATCTTCAGTTTATTTGATTTGGGCTGAGCTTCTGGATAAATTTATTGCACGGCAATAAACAACTGAGCTAGCTCGTTAGCATGTACTTTGCTGATTTTTAGTAATGCGTTCAAACGGGAATAAATGGTATATCTGTTTTTATATAACTCGGAGTAAATGCCTTATGCCTGGTGGTTTGGACTTTGAGTGCAATGCTGCAGCTGTATGAGATGTCAGTCTTTTCAGAGGTTGCTTTCAGACTGATCAGCCACCTCTCAAACTAGCTAGATCGGTCTAACCACACTTTAGCTGAGCTAAACTTTAGCTAAACACCTATATAAATATTGTCCTCTTTGTAAAGATGTTGATTTACAGCTGGTTTCTGACAGCTTGCACATGTGGAAACGCCCTAAAAGGGGAAGAACGCTTTTTATTTGCATTAAGGCCGTTTTTTAATTTAGATTTTTTTTTCTGATTCTGGTATGAGAATATGGTTAGTTTTATGCGATTATGTATGGGACATTCCTCCAGAATGTCTCGACTTCTGTCTGGTTGTTCAGTCAGCTGTGTTATTTGTTCTGATGCTCGAGTTCGTTTTGGCGGACGGATTCTTCCTCTTTTTCCAATCATTACTGGCTACATTACTTGCATCTGGTCTTTTAAAAACTTGTCCAAAATAATGCTGCTTTAGTCCGGTCATTTGTATGAAAAATTCAGGCTTGTGCTGAGTCTTCGGCAACACCAAAGTTTGCAGAAAACGCTTGTTATCACGGATAATTATAAAACGGCTGGCACCTCGCTTAACATCCTGCGTGCACGATCGCGGTGTTGAACTCCACGCTCCTAAACGCGCCTGTTTTTCTTTCTTTCTGCAGCTGTGAAATAATCATAATGATTCCCCGACAGCTTAACACGGGGAGGCTGATCGCTCGTTGGTGTAGCAGGACATCGGGAGACCCAGGACAACGCAAAGACGTGGTGGATATGGCCCGCAACGCTTCAGGTAATATAGGAAAGGTGTTATTGATATGTGCCGTTTATTAAATATTAACAGAAACAGAATATAGAACATGGAGACCTGGTAATTCATAATTGTATGGCAAGACTTGGAAAGGAAAGGAAGGAAGTGGAAAGGAAGTAGGAACTAAGGCCCAATTCTGGTATCATCCTCATATTTTATTTGCTCTTTTATATGTGATGAATTATGCGGTATGATTTCTGATTCCCAGCTTGAACCCTTAACCCTCCAGATTAGTCCAGATTTTTGATATTCACAATATGGGACAAGAATGTGGACTGGCTGGGGGCTGGGGGCTGGGGTCACTGAGGACTGGGTTGAAAAACACTGGTTTTGGTTCTTACACCAAACTAAAATTATTATCAGAAGATAAAGCAGCACCATGTGTATCACGTTATCACGCGTTGTCATGGAAATGCTAATCTTCCAGAATGTTCTACCATGCCTTGACCTTTCCAGACTTCCACAATGGCTGTTTGTCAGGCATGGATCGTGTTTCTCCTCTTACACACGTACAGATAAACCCCAGGCGCTTTGTTTGTACTCGCAGATGTGTCTGAGTTTCGAAAGGCGTTCTCGAAAGCCAAGCACATAGCCATCCTGACGGGGGCCGGCGTGAGCGCCGAGAGCGGCGTCCCCACCTTCTGGGGAGCGGGGGGGTACTGGAGGAAGTGGCAGGCCCAGGTAAATAACGTCTATCCACCCAGTACTGTGAGCACGCTGGCCCCAGGACACTTTTGCCTTAGTACAGTGGTCCCCATACTTTTTACATCGAGTACCACCTCTGACAATATTAGGCTCTTCACCATTATGACCCATGTTTAAATACAGAGATCCCACTGCAAACCACTAGAAGGCGCTGTGCAGTTTAAGAACCACTGGCTTAAACTATGGATTTCACCACATCGCTGGTGTTGTGTCAGATTTATTGCGACAAGGAGGGGAGGGGAGGGGAGAGGAGGGGAGAGGTTTGCTTAACTTCAGCTACTGTCCGCAGAAGTCAGATTTAATGTCACAGACGTAACCAGCCGCCACAAAGCAGAACAAATTCAGCCACTTGGCCCAGTTGTCATACTTGATCTATCAGATTGGCACGGCCTCCATTCCCATTCATGATCTTGACAGACGGTCTCCGTTTGTTACCATGCGAGCTCCACGGGAGTGGGGGGCTGATGGCTGTCCCTCCCCTCCAGGAGCTGGCTACTCCGGAGGCCTTCTCGCGGAACCCGTCGCGCGTCTGGGAGTTCTACCACTACCGCCGGGAGCTGGTACTCTCCAAGAGCCCAAACGCGGCGCATCGGGCCATCGCGGAGTGCGAGGCGCGGCTCAGTCGACAGGGCCGCTCCGTGGTGGTCATCACGCAGAACATTGACGAACTGCACCGTTGCGCCGGCTCCCAGAACATCCTGGAGATCCACGGTGAGGCCCGTGTGGCACCATGGCTCTTGCACGGACCAGAGACACCCTGGATGGGATGCCAGTGTGCCCAAGGGCATATGCAATCACATGCAAAAGGGGCAGTGTAAAGATAATGAATTACCTAATTGCAAGTTTCTGGACGATGGGATGAGACCAGAGTAGCTGGTGGGAGACTACAAAACATAACGAGAATATGCTAACAGTCACATGAGGGGACTGGACCAGTAGTACTGGTAGTAGAGGTGCTGAGGGTATTTCAGCACCCTCCTGTGGTCATTGGTGGTAATGCAGTGTCAATACTGTAGGGCAGTGTGCCCCTGTGTATAGATTAAAACAAAAAAAACCAGCCTATGTTTTCACGTTTGTCATATTCTTGTTAGCTTTTGATAGCTACTGATAATAGAAAATACCTTCAATGATGTTTATTGGTTGTTGCGATACTAAGCTCAAAATGACTTTCCATTCCCCTAGGCTGGAATCGAGCCCCCAGTCCTAGAGGCGTGAGGTTACAGTGCTAATCACTGAGCCACTACAGTACTAGTTTTCAGTGCTACACCGTATATTTTCTATTATAAACACACCTGCGATTTTTATTTTGTGTCTGGGTAGAGACATGCCGCAGCGGTCGCTCACCCCGTTCGCTTTTCCTCCCGTCACCCCAGGAAGCCTCTTCAAAACCCGATGCATGAGCTGCGGGAACGTGGCCGCAAATCACAAGAGTCCGATATGCAGCGCTCTGGGGGGCAAAGGGTAGGGCTGACAGCCGCCTCCCTGGGAAAGAGGGGCACTGATACTCCCCAGTGAGACGGCTAATTTTATTTTAACCGTTTACTGTCTTAGTGCGCCAGACCCGAACATGAGCGACGCAAAGATACCAGTTGAGGACCTACCAAGGTGGGTGTCCCTGTGTTTGGGTTTTTCGACTTTTTAAAAAGTTTTTGGAAAATCACCTGTAACCGGTCCACACTGTATTTTAAGGTCAGCACTTATTACTGCTGTCAGTGTGAGAGGGACACTTTCACATTTGTGTTTTACACAAGGTCTCCATTAGGTGGCGCCAGAGTTATAGAAGTGCCTCATGGTATATTGCGTTTGACACTATTGTTCTTATTACAGAAGTACTATGGTGTTTTCAGAAATAATAGCCCTAAACCTTGCATGATGCCTTATAATTAGTCAGTATTAGCTGATTTTCATTTTCTTTCTTTGCAGGGGGCTCATTTAAGTATTTCTTTTTAAGACCGTTAGAAGCTTTGCATGTTTTAGTGATTTTTTTTTTTTGCACTAAAATGGATACAGCAGTGTGGTTGCATTTTAATCTTTAGCCTGAAGGTTCTGCTCCCGGTTTGTTTGGTCTCCACACAAATGGGCTTTGTTCCCATGATCCAAGCCTGCACCAGCCTCAGCCGCGGGTCTTATTCGTTTATCTGCACCGCCATTGCATGTTCGCAGGTGTGAAAATGGCAGCTGCAACGGACTGCTCAGGCCCCACGTGGTCTGGTTCGGTGAAACCCTGGACTCCAACATCCTGACCCAGGTGGAGAAGGAGCTGGAGATCTGCGACCTTTGCTTGGTGGTATGTAGCCCTCTGGGACGGCGGCAAGGGCACCAATCGGCAGGCAAGGGCAGCTCCACGGGAACCAATCGGCAGGCAAGGGCGTCTCACCCTTCGACCTCCCCGTGACCTTTGGCGTGTCACTGGTTTCCATGGTAACCCACTATTGGCTAATTAGTGTTTACAGAATCTACCCTATCAGCATGACTCGTAACTAAATTTGCTAAATGGAGACAGGGCAAGTGACGTCTTAACTAGACATGCGTTAACCGCTAACATTCTTGGACGTCCACTGAACTGCTTACATATCCCATGCAATGTGAAGCCCTTAGTAGGTTTAACTTACTTGGACTAATCAGCTTGCTAATAATGGGCTAGATCCCATTAATGATTTAGCTGAGGGCTCTCGGGGAAGGCTATTTTGGGTTGACTTTGCTTGGCCTCCTTTCCAGCTCCGCTATTGACCCTCTTTAGTAAACCTGAATCGCCTGCGAGGCTCCGTCCTGCCGTGTTTGGATCCTGCGGTGGTTCTTTGCGATAAGGCCCCGCCATGGACGCCCACAGTATGGCATGCAGGGAAGAGGAATCCCAGTAATGAGATTAAACGATGATGAAAGTTTATTTTGTTGACGCAAGCGCGAGGAAGGCTGAGACCTGTGTCCCGTATTAAGCCGACGGGGTCATTCCAGTACAGCGGAGGCTGGATGAGGCTTGGTGGAGACAGAAATGGAAAAATCCGCCGTTGCTCCCCCTGCAGGTCGGCACCTCCTCTATCGTCTACCCGGCGGCCATGTTTGCTCCTCAGGTGGCATCCAGAGGCGTCCCGGTGGCGGAGTTCAACATGGAGGCGACGCCCGCCACTAACCGCTTCATGTGAGTCCCCTCGGCCGTATCCATGGAGACACGCGTATCCATGGAGATACAGAACGCTCGAAGCTTGCCCGAAGCCATCATGATCAATGTACTGAAACTTTCAGGCAGTTAAATTTCACTGCATGTTTGAGTTGAAAATGGGGCAATTTCACAAGAACTATGATATTTGTGTGGGAGGAACTCCATGATAGTCTCTACCCTAATTAAATTAAAACCTTCCGGTAATACTTTCGATTTTAATCTCTGCTTTTATTCAGTCAGACTATAATAATATCGAACTTGGCTAGGCTGTACACCAGCATCCATGGTGAGTCGTCAGCTGGAGGACTGGAAAATGCTGGTCTTGGGTATGTTGGTCTCTTTGCCTGGTGCCAATTGCGGGTCCTTGATGCAAGACATGATCTCCATTCTGCAGGTTTCACTTCCCGGGTCCCTGTGGGACCACCTTACCCCCCGCCCTGGAACGCCACGGGTCCGAGGTCATCTGAGGTCAGCCTGTGACAAACCCACCTCCCCGAACTCTTCCGCTACGTTCCAGTTCCACTACATCCAGCAATCCGTCACATTCCCAACATGGTCCAGATTGACAGAATCCTGGAAGCTCAGCCTAACTGGCCCAGTCTGTTAGTGACTGGAATTCTGTTTAGTACTGGGATTTCAACCAAGTTATCAGTGGGGGGGCATTTAAGAATTCTGCACATATCTACGGGGACAGCTGCCCACTCAAGTATTCATTTTTATACCTATTTTTTCGGTGCCTTGTTTAAAAAAGAAACATATGTTGTATTCTTCAACTCATTCCTGTTGGCGTGTTGCTGTCATTTTACTTAGACATTTTTGTCGAGATTATTGATGTTAAGGATACAATTATTTTGTTACAGAGTCTAAATTGACTGAATGTCAGAAGAAGGGTACATATTTGCAACACCCTTTTTGGAATAAACCTCTGATTGAGATGTAAAAGCCAGACAGACATGCACCTGGTGGATGGTCTTTAGCGTTAAAGTAGACGGTGTCGCTGCTGTGACCTCATGCCTAAAAGTCTAATAACTGGAATTTGGAATGAATTCTGTGTTGAATGTTTAAACCGCCGGAGGCCTGATCTGCGCCCCCCCCAGTAAAGAAACTGTCTCCACTACTGGAATTATGCATTCAGTTCCCCATAGGGTGTGGGGGCGTGGCATAATACTGCTGTAGCTCCACCCCCCCATGTGCGCATCAACAGCTGGGTGCTCAGCCTCTCTTAGCTGCTCTGTGCTGGCACCCTTAGGGTGGACTCAGTTTATTAAAGTCGGAGTTGAGTATGATCAGCATAAATAGAGGCAAAATTGGAAAAGCAAACTGAAATCAACAATTTGATTGGTTAAGAACCAACGAAACCCAAAGACGGTTCCTGTGTGACTGAAGGAACACGGTCACTGCAGATTTACCGCACTGACACTAGATGGCAGTATTCAGTAGTGAGTCATTCTGTGCCTCTTCCTGACTCAATATTGTATACCTGACCCCTCCAGTCCAGATCGATTGTCGCTGTTTAATCAGTCAGGTGACGTGTTTATTTTCTGTAGTGGGGTTCTGCTGTACTCACCATCATGGCTGTTATGTTGTGCTTTGACGGGGGGTGGGGGGGGCTGGTTGAGGAGAATGTATATACAAGAGTCCACTGGGCCTCACACGTGGAAGGTGGGTAGCCCCCCCTCACAAAAGCCCATTGATAGGCTCCTGCAGGCATGAACGGGGCTGTCTGTCTGGTGACATGATGTGTTGACATGGAAACCACAGGGGGCCAACAGTCGGAGGTACAGTAGCACATGTCGGGACGCGCTGCTGTGACTTTAAATATGGATGAAGGTGTGCTGGGGGCTGGTGTCAGGTCGGGGGGGGGGGGGGTCCTGCTTGGGCAGAGGGAACCC
>JAODKC010000082.1:4726815-4748607 GCA_026777985.1 Mormyrops attenuatus | reverse complement strand
CCCCCCCCCCCCCCCCCCCCCCCCGAGACACAGAACAATGCAGTGACAGTAAGCTGTCCTTTCATCCAGATAAATGACACAATCTCCCCCAAGGCCAGTGACAGTGACTCTGATCAACCCAAAAGATAAACTGTCTTCTCGCAAGAGAGGAATTCGCAGCAGTCCGCCAGCAGATTGAGAACAAAAAGAAAAGTCTGTGCAAATGTGTGAGCGTGGGAGAAAAATGCACGCCTCACACACGCTCTTACAGGACATTTGGCAGACTGGGGCGCCTGTGCTTTTAACAACAATACTTTACACATAGCTAAACGCTCATGGATAGATCATGCTTGGATCCTGAGGTCAGTACCGACAGTGGTGTAGAAGAGGGTCCGCTGGCCACAGGATGGCGCTCTTCTCTGGACTTCAACACACCTAAAAATAGCCAAGATCCAGTGAGACTGTTTCCACAGCAGACAGCCTCATAAGCCTTAAAATGTGAAAATAGGACAAGCCCAAAAAGAGGCCTTTTTATTACCATGTTTGGCCCGTGCATGACTTCTGCTGGATGGGAGGGGCTTCTAGCAGGAGCATTTTTCTTCTCCGCCGTCTCCCCACCACGAATCCCCCGATTCCCCCCCGACACTTTTCCCCTCCCGCCTACATACCATCTACCTCCAAGCATGTCAGCTCTTGTCAGAAATACACAAAAGTTCTTCACTGCATTGCTGGGAATCTCCTGTTCCCCCCCGTCACACAACCAACCAACAAACACACCCATAAGCAAGGGAGATTTTCCCAGACAGACAGACCGACCAGCAAGCAGGCAGACAAACAGGCAGCAGACAGACCAACCAGCAAGCAGGCAGGCAAACAGGCAGCAGACAGACCGTCAGACAGACAGACAAACAGGCAGCAGACAGACCGATCAACAGGCAGGCAGGCAGGCAGGTAGACAGATCGACAGGCAGACCGACAGGCAGACCGACCAGGAAGCAGGCAGACAAACAGGCAGCAGACAGACCAACCAGCAAGCAGGCAGGCAGACAAACAGGCAGCAGACAGACCGACCAGCAAGCAGGCAGGCAAACAGGCAGCAGACAGACCGATCAACAGGCAGGCAGGCAGGCAGGTAGAAAGACCGACAGGCAGACCGACCAGGAAGCAGGCAGGCAAACAGGCAGCAGACAGACCGACCAGCAAGCAGGCAGGAAAACAGGCAGCAGACAGACCGACCAGCAAGCAGGCAGACAAACAGGCAGCAGACAGACCAACCAGCAAGCAGGCAGACAAACAGGCAGCAGACAGACCGACCAGCAAGCAGTCAGGCAGGCAGCTAGACAGACCGACAGGCAGACCGACAGGCAGACCGACCAGGAAGCAGGCAGACAAACAGGCAGCAGACAGACCGACCAGCAAGCAGGCAGGCGAACAGGCAGCAGACAGACCAACCAGCAAGCAGGCAGACAAACAGGCAGCAGACAGACCGACCAGCAAGCAGGCAGGCAAACAGGCAGCAGACAGACCGACAGACAGACAGACCGATCAACAGGCAGGCAGGCAGGCAGGTAGACAGACCGACAGGCAGACTGACATATCAACAGACAGACCAGCAGGCAGGCAGGCAAACAGGCAGCAGACAGACCGACAGACAGACAAACAGGCAGCAGACAGACCGACAGACAGACAAACAGGCAGCAGACAGACCGATCAACAGGCAGGCAGGCAGGCAGGTAGACAGACCGACAGGCAGACCGGCAAATCAACAGACAGACCAGCAGGCAGGCAGGCAGAAAGATGGACAGACAGACATCTTCGTAGCTAGCTCAGCCTTGCAGGGCATTTCACTGGCTGCCACGAGCCTTTTGCCTCATTAATAACTTAAGGGACTGAAGATAGTGGAGTGTAGGCCAAAGAAACTAAACTGAATCTGAGCTGCTCATTGGCCCGCTGGACAGGCTGCACCAGCACGGGTATGCCAGCACTGCCGCAGCTTAAATGCCTGCTCCCGTCAGCGCTCTGACCTTCACTGACCCCATTCTAGGAAACAGGGGGAGGAGAAAGGCTGCAGGTCACATGGTGTGGGGACCGCAGCAGGGAGCAAAGGTACCCAGGCGCACGCGTGCAGAGCCACGCTAAAGAGTAACGGCGGGAGGAGCTCAGCCTGGGGACGGCTTATCGCCACTGCAGCTCGAGCGAAACGAGTAGCCACCTAAAGGTGAACACGCGGCCCACCAGCCAGGAGCAGGAAATAGTACGGACACACCCCGCGTATTTATCGGACTCTGATCTCACACTCCGTATCTGCGGAGCACTCAAAGCACCCACATCCGCGTGACCAACCGTCAACTATGTGTGTGCGTGCTCAGGCACGCAGGGCCGGAGAGCGAGCTCCGAGGTGGGAGGGCTGAGAACACACCCCCACCCCCCTCGCCACAGCCGGGCAGGAGCTCATCCCTCTCCCCAGAGAAATTACGGGGGAAAATGGACAGAGGAGGAAAGGGGCTGTAACCACACCCTGCCTTCCTGACGTTTCAGAAAGAGGCCGCCAAAAACATTAAGTTGATGTGTTTTGACTGAGCCCCGTAATGGTGCGGCAGAACACACGGCACATGCTGCAGGAACACGGAGGAAACCGCATACAGCACAAGCCCAGGTGGCTGCGTGGAGACTTAAGCAAAACTAGAGTGGAGCGGTAAACAGGAGAGCCTCTGGTACGGCACTGAATGGCACGGGCTGCAGGCTGCGAGTGAATGATTAACTACAGAGGCCAGCAGCCTGGGCACAGCGAACACAGTACTGGGGAGGGAGGCAGAGTCAGCCAGCTGAGGACACAGAAAGGCGCTTACAAAAAGGCCGGCTGAACCAGTAGCTGCATGCCTGAGAGCACTGCCCTTTGCTCTGGGATCTCCCTGCGTTTCCTGCTCTTGAATCTGGGCCAATAGCTCGCGGGGTGCTGTGCCGTGTTCCACGCTTGTAATGAAAAAGGAGAGCTACCTTTATAAAACAATGGCTTTGGACTATGGACATTAGGAGGGGCTTTACGATAACACACCAAGCCAGACAGCATATCACGCTCAGAGAGCGGCCAGAAAGGCAGATTCGTTCCAATACATCCGATCAGGAATACGGAAACAAAGCTCAACTTTTCATATTTCTGTCATTAAACCAGAGGCTTGAGTTAAGCACATCACAAGAGGACGGCATTATTGAAACCCTCTTTTCTGTCCAGACGGGCGCCGCCGCCACAGGTGAAAGACGCCAGGCAGTCGCGTAAAGACCGAACATAGGCCTTCAGTTCCGAAAGAAAAGCTGCACGCCACACCTCAGAGAAACATGAAAACAGAGTGAGCGCATGCTTTGTTATTAAAGGAGGGAGCAGTCACAGCCGGGGGGGGGGGCGCGCCCGGCCCGCCCGGGGGCCCCCCCCCCCCCCCCGCGTAGATCATAGGAAGTGCAGGCCAGGGTAGTGCAGGGAACAAATGGCAGAACTGCTTCTTTCCAGCACTGTCAGAAAATTAACGAGCACTTTTCGGAATGCAGTGAATCTGCAGCATGTGAGGCATTTGGGTAATTAGCCGATTGACTGTCCTGCTGGAGAATCTTGGTGAAACATCTGGCTGAGTGGATAAATCATATACATGGTTTGCCACATGACTGGTAGACCCTGGGGGGGGGGGGGGCAGGGAGCGAGGGGTGCCAGATGATCACATGGGGATCACAGCATGGGCTAGGCGTTGGGGGGAGTGGTTCTGACCCAGAGTGATCATGTGACCAACGGATGGCCAAGTGGCCTGGCTATCGACTGAAAGGTGAAAGTACTGCCTTGGTGTCCTACATATCACCGGAGAAGACGTCTCCTGGCCAATGTCCCCGCCTCCCTGGACCAGCCAAATTTGTGACAATGCCACCATTTGAAGGAGGCGAAATGGAGTTTTCTAGTCGTTTGCAGAATGGCGGGGCAGCTTTGTGTCATGGCTTTTCCTTCCTACAAGCACCTGTTAGACACACGACTCCTGTGGTAGTGACACCAGAAACTGTAACTCCATATCCTGAGTGGAGAGTCACTGCTTGGTATATAAAGGGCAGTTTACTAGCTAAACAGTCACAGTAAAGTCTATTCAAACTGCATCAAAATTATAGCGACAACGACTAATATTTATGCTAATAGGAAGATAAACAAGGGAACGAGGTGAAAACTGCAGTGGGAGAAATGAAAACTATTTTAGGGCCCCGATAAAGGTTTGATATCGGCCTAAAGGACAGCTGATCCCGGGGTCATTCTCAGCCTTCTTACATCAGCCAGGTAAGCGATGTAGGAGAAGAACGCGGCACCATGCCGACACAGCGGCTGCATGAGCTGCGGTGCCTTTAAAGTAATGCTTTCCTCACAACTCGGTAGACGAATCCCTTTCCATCTCATTAGTCGAGCCCGTGTTGCTTTCAAATAGCTCCCTAGGCCCAAAATAACAGCTCGCATTTCCCATTTTCAAGGTATAATTCTATTTGTAGTGTGTCTCTGCTCAATCGCCTGTTTACCTGAAGCTGCGAGTCGACCTCAACATCGCTGGACAACTACACACACGCGCAGACGCAAAGAAGCATGATGTCACCTGTCCCTTTCAAGGGACACCACTTGGCTCTGTTTCGATAGTGTAGCCTCACCATCTGAAGCTTAAAGTCTCTGTAGCATGTGCGTTAAGTCAACATCAGGTACCTAATGTTTGCACAGTCCTTTGTGTTTGTTACACAACTTCTTTCCCTAGCAAATACACCCAAACAGTTAATAGACTTCAAATAAACTCAATACTTTGCCTTTTCAGGGCCTGAAGTCCCCTGCTGGTCCCTCAGTTTGTCTTTCGACGAACATGGGCTACTCACATACCATGAGGATATTAGCTACCTTTATGTACTTGGAGGCTATCTTCTGTTTCATAGCAGGAAATGAACCAGGAACAGGAAAGGTGTTAAGGTTCAGGCACACTGGAATTATAAGGTCATCTGCAGTGCCAAGACAGTGGTGACTTGTATTGTGCAACATTAAACGCTGGGGAGCAGAAGACATGGGAACAGAGGAGACAGTCCCTCTCAGTATATTTTTAACATGAAATCGATGGCGGTAATGTCTGGAAGTTTAATGTCTGCAGATTCTGTACATGCGCCGGCAGTTCCAAAAGCGGCAGTCCATGGGGCGATTTTACATGCATTCAAATATTTCAAAAATTTAGCCATGCAAGAATAACTGGGGTGTATCCTATTTAGCTGCCCACTTGTGTTATACGGAGTAAATGTCCTATTCGTTCTGAAGACCATTAACAAGGTCTTCCATTGACCTCGCTTGAGTTTTCGCTAACATTTTAACCAGTCTTAAGAGTTCAAACAAGGTAACAGTCAACAAGATTATTTAGATCTCAGTGCTGCTGTTGTTCGAGTTCAGGAAAGGCACCGCTAGTGGTGACGACATTTCACGAGCGGTTAACAGACGATTCAAAGGTGATCGCCTCGGTCCACACAAATATTTAAGATGTTTCAAATAATGTTAGCTTTACAGTTATCACCTCGGAGCCTGATGTTTAACTGCATATTTTTAAAACCATTCATTAAGGCACATTTTCTGGGAAAAAATTACCAAAAAAATACTATTAATCCATTTATTTAGCCGGGAAGGTCAGTAAGAAGCTCATGTCTGCCCTTGGCACCCCGGGGGTGTCATTGACTGTGCCACATGTGGTCTCCATGCATTGAGGAAACTAGTTGCGAGAAGCCGTACTGCCGCCAGATCCTACCCACGCTGCCCTGCACTCATTTAACCCTTTCATGACTTCAGGGCACTTTCGACCCCGTTGGTTGTCCATCAGCACTGCTGGCCTTTGTACCTCCGCTTCTGAGTCCTTGTAAGAGCTGAACATATTTCAGGATAGAGCAAAAACAACATATTTATGAGCTAAAATTCCCCAGCAGGGGAACAGCTTATAATGTTTTATTCACGATGTAGAATATTCTAAAATTATATATTGCAAGCCTGGAACTGGTTGGGGAAAAAAAGGAAACTAGTCACATTTTTAAATGCAATTTCAGGGCTGAAAATACACATTTTGGACTAAAAAAAAGATTAAATGAATCAGCCCCGGTGACACTATGCATTTTATTCTCAGGTAAAAATGGGCGATTCTTGAACAAATTGGATTTTGTGACATTTCTGTCTTTCAAATAAAAAGGAAATCGTCAATGAAAAGCAGGCATTTCTCAGGCCTACCCCTGCAAATCCAGAGGACCCAGATACAGATAACAGGCGTCCTCTGCAGTTTTTCTATTTAAAAAAATGGGAGGTGGTGAAGCCGATCGTTTTTGTGGCTGGTATGCAGAATAATGGCTTGACTTAGGAATCCAATCGTTACCACCTCAAACGATCATTCCTACCTTATTTCTCAGACTGACATTAATGAGGCTAAAATATCGAACTAGGAGGTGACGTGATGGGCACCAGTTCTGGATGCGTACATCAAATTACCCCTTAAATACGACATTGTCAGCTATCCTCGAGCAAGCAATATTCCCGGTGAAGGTGAAACTGGACCAAACTAGTGATGCACAACCACAAATGTAGCTTTGTTTTGGAGGCCCGGCTTCTTCCTGTATCTTTGTATTTCAGTGACACCAAGAGCTGATACTGCCGTAATGCCTCTCCATGCAGGATGAGGTCACCACTGGGCGAAAAGTCCTAGACAACAGGAGCGGGGAACCTGCTGGCATCATCCAAACTTTATGTGCCAGATGTTTTGGCTTTATACTGTAGTACCAGTCAAATGTTTGGACATGCCAAGCCGCCTGCAGAGGAGAGTGATAGTGTCATGTCACATGACCTGGTCACCTGACCTAAACATGGTTTGGGAGGAGTTTGATCAGAGACTGAAGGAAAAGCGGCCAATGAGTGCTCAGCATGTGTGGGACCTCCTTCCGGACAGCTGAAAAAGCATCTCAGGAGGCCACCTCATGGAACTGGTGTAGAGAAGAGAGTAGGGTCAGCCAGTCCCTGGAGCAACGGGGGTTAAGGGTCTTGATCAAGGGCCCAATGGTGGGATTACTCTGCTGACCATGGGATTTAAACTGGCAACCTTCTGTGTCTCAATGCGTAGAGCTGCCCCTACCCTAGTAACAAATTATTCTTGGTCAGTATATAATCCATATACAGTGGTACCTTAGAACACAAACTTAATTCGTTCCAGAAGGCTTGTCGAGTTGCGATTTGGTCGAATTGCGATTTGGTCGAGTTCCACATTGAAGAAATAATGTAAATGAATTTAATCCATTCCAGACCTCCAAATGATTGCCTATTTAAACTTATCTACCTACCTAACTAATGAGAAAAGCCATTAACAATCAATATAAAACTAAAACACATATGGAAAAGCACACATAAAAAAGCAATAAACATGAAATAAGACAATCCCATACTCCGAAGCGAGAGCAGACACGTACAGGGGCACCATCAAGTCTCCCTATAATTTCCTTTTTAAGTTCTACAGTTACTCTCACTACTTTCCTCTTTGGTTTGCTGTTATAACTGCTTACTTTCTTAGGGGCTATGATTACTGTATCACTAAATGTACTGTAGATGAAGCACAAGGTGCACAAGACGAAGGCCCCACCGGACCCAGACCAGGGAGGATGATGGCTGCCATTCTCACTTTCTCCTTCATGGGTGGGCGTGGCCTAGTCAGGGGCCTCGTGTGTGGGCGTGGCCTTGTCAGGGGCCTCGTGTGTGGGCGTGTTCTAGTCAGAGGCCTCATGTGGGTGTGGCCTAGTCAGGGGCCTCATGTGTGGGCGTGGTCTAGTAAGGGGCCTCATGCCTCATGTGTGGGTGTGGCCTAGTCAGGGGCCTCGTGTGGGTGTGGCCTAGTCAGGGGCCTCATGTGTGGGCGTGGCCTAGTCAGGGGCCCCATGTGTGGGCGTAGCCTAGCAGGGGCCATACACTGTCGGGATTGGGTGGACAGATGCTGTGGAGAAAACCTCAGAAGAAGCTTATTGGACAATGAATCTCTGACTCCTTGCAGAAATTAAATGATCCTATATTTGCCATTTGCACAAGTACATTAGAATGCTGATCTTCACATATCCCATTTTGAAAAACAAAGTTTAGGGTCCAAAAGCAGGGCCAGGCACCTTATCTGGTGCCCCTGGAGCACTTTGCAGGGGTTAAGACCCTTGGTGATGGGTCCAATGGGAAATACCAGGGCCTAAACTGTCACATGACAGCCGTCCACGGTTCTCGTGGTCCGCTTTGATTAAAAAAAAGCAACGTCTGCACATGCCCGGATGAGTGCCTCACTTTTTGCCAACCTCGCTATCATCAGCAAAATAATTTTCATAAGCGTGAAGTCATGCGCTCCGCTAAACTATTGGTGTAGGGGGACAGAGCACCAGAAATATGCCTGTAAAGGAGAAAAATGTAGCTTTTGCAAATTTGTGCTTCAGCAAAAAATGAGGTCAAGTCTATGCTTTGAAAAATATACTCTTAGGATGTAGCAAATGTGTCAGTTTGGTGTTCGTGTGTGTGTGTGTATGTGTGAAAGCTGTGTACATATATGCATCCCTATCCTGTGTTTTTGTACTCATGTGCTTGTATGTGTTTGATAAATAGCCCCCCCTACCCCCACTCACTGACAGGTATGAAAACATGGAAATAAAAGACACCATTGGCTGGCTGCCCAGTCACCCAGATTTGGTTTCTGAACTGACAGTCCTTCAGGGAAGCACTGATCCTCAGATTGTCCAGAGAAATTTTATTTTGGAAGCAAAGCTGTTTCTATTTTTAACTTGTTCAAGCTCCTTAGCATGTAACTATTTACCTTCAGATATCCTCCACCCCAAACAAAAAAATGACGACTCCCCATGCTTAGAGCTTTCCTGTGAAGTACAGACTGAGACAGTGGGAAAGCTCCAGGCAAACATTCAGGAGACCAAACTGAAACTGCTGATTGGACAACAGGTTGACCGTCATTATTGAGCACTGATGGTGAGGTGAGAGAGGGAGGGATTTAGAGAAAGACTGACATGTTGAAAGGCCAATGGGAAGCCATCTCTGATATGGGCATGTGTGTCTGACAAATTTCCATGTACATATCTCTATGGTAGAAGTCATGACAGTTGTTATAGGGAACGAAATGTGATTTTGAGAATCATTACACATGTGTTCACAAATCAAAACATTCATATTCACCCTAAAGTCTTCTAGCATCTGATGTGTTTTATTTTACTTTTTTTTTGCAGTACTGGTTCTAACAGGTATAATTACCAGTACTAAGTATGATATATATCAGCATATTATATATTGGGATCTTAGCAGTAATGGGGACTCTGTACTGTAAAAATGGTGCCGTCCTTCGGATGAGATGTAAACCTGAGGTCCTGACTCTCTGAGGCCATAAAAGACCCCTGGGCAGCTTTTGAAAGAGTGGGGGTGGCACCCTCATGTTCTGGGTAAAACTGTCCACTGTGACCCTATCAGATCTGGCCCCCTATATCTAACTGGTGAATTCTCTGCTTCCCCTTCACCACCTTAGCTACTCGGTGGTGAGCATACTGATGCAGAATGGCTGCTGTCGCATCATCCAGGTGGGGGCTACACAGTGGGGGGTGAAGTGGCCCCCCATTGCTTCTGTAAAGCACTGGGGGTGTATATAAAAGCACCATATAAATGCAACATTCATTCATAATATAATATTACAACAGACTGCAAGACAACCACTCATGGATTTTATTAAAATACTACAACATACTCAGCAGAATTTCAGTGTGAATTTTTTTCTTGCAATAATAATCATTTATTTTATCCCTGCATTTGAATAAGCACTTCCTCGGCGAGCGTTTTCTTTGGAAGAGGACAGCGTAACGTCCACTCAGGGACAGGAGTCGACACTGGACACTATGGAAGGCTGATATGCGGCAGCCAGTTTTCCCGAACTTTACTCATGAGGAGATTACCGGGAATCAGGGACCGCTCAAGATTCGAACCCTAGGGGGCTCAGCCCTCATCAGGGCCACTACGTTCAATACGAAGAATACAGAATGTAACTAAAACATCTACAAAATGTGTACAAAAATGCAGGACAAATTGCTAAATGAATTTGGGAAAATAATTTTTCTGAGGGGTTGAGACAAAAAAAAAAGAGTGATCTCACTTAGGGTTCAGAATCGCCCAAGCCATGAAACTATGTTGGAGGTGGATTCGAACCTGCAGCCAGGGAGGTGATATTGGTACCTGCTGAGCTCCTTTACCAACTGTTATTATCATAATATTACCCATAATACTCATGACACAGATAGCACATCCGTAATTATCATTAGCAGAAGATGACAACATCGTGGGTGCGGACATGTGTACAGGTGTTACCCCCGCCCTGGCCGGTGGCGGTGAAAGTGGTCGGCTGGAACACGCGGGGTGGGCAGATGGGGTTTATTCTGGAAGGATCCTCGCCCACTCAGAGAGGGGCGGAGGAGTGTCGCCAAAAGACCCCAGGCCGGGTCCGGCGGCAAAGCTCGGAGCTGGCGAGGCCTCGCCGTGGAAACGCTCCACCGGCAGCCGGAATCCGGCAGGCGCTTAATGTCATGGACACGACCGCTGCATTCCAGAGTTAGTGCCGTTTCTTCACATTTGTCTGGTGAATGGGGCAGGTACTGGTTAAGATAGATAGATAGATAGATAGATAGATAGATAGATAGATAGACAGACAGACTCTGACACTGTTTCAGCTGGAGCACATACATAACATTCTTTATGATCACCTGTGGAGGGTTTTTCATGAAATCAGGGGCATATACAGGAGTGGGACCACTGGCTCCAGCTGAAAGCTGATTGGCTGCCAGAATGCCCCTTCCCCTGTCACTCGTCAATTCAAACTATATCATTGGCTAATGCCAATTATTGGCCCCTCTTATGCCTGCCCCCCCCCCCACCCCAAACTGGCCCTTTATTTAAGCACCTCCTCATCCAGCTGATGTCTGGTTGACGCCTCCCGTTCTCCCAGAAGCTACGCGTCTCCCTCAGGTGATTCCGTTCAGGCGAGTAACGGACAAACGAATTGCTTTGCATAAAATCACAATTGAGAAATCATTAAACATGATTAATGCCCTCATCTTCAGCAAGCTCCGTTTGCAGCTGGAAGCAGATGGGCCGGCGTGGATGTATATCTTTGCAGCTCTTAACGTCTAGGAGGAGATTACCAGTGTGTGCTGTCCCAAACAGCCCATTCAGATATTATTTCTGTTGCATAATACAGATCTCACTATTACCCTGCACGTTCAAATGGAATAATAATTTAATTTAACTGCTATAAAAGCCCTCGAGGACGAAGCCTTAGGAATAAGTATATAGATTTTAGTTATTTTAAATGCAAGTCATTCGGTCAGGAGGATGGGAAAAAAAGTTTACACTGCCTTTTCTGGATGTTCCAGGCTGGGAAGGTGATCCAGATGTTGCTCACATCTGTGGTGCCCATTAGGTAAAGCGAGCCACTGCTTGGCACTCGCACCGCACACCAGTAACCCGGGAAACTCTCCTGCCCTTGTAAACCCCTAAATGCCCCTCCCAAACACAAAACAAAAAGGGTAAGCATGAATTTTAGCGACGCTGCATTCTATCCGACTTGCTCTGGTCCACCGCTCCTATCTTATACACCTCATGGCCAGTATGTATGTTTTTTTAGTAAATAATAGTAAAATTATTTTGACAAATAAGTGAAAAATTGCCATTGGTGACAGACCACAGCACAACGATGAAATGTGTTCTCTGCATTTAATCCATATGCGACACAGCAGTGGGCCGCTATTATTTAGCACCCAGGAAGCAATACCTCGTTCAGGGTACCTCAGTGGTACACTGCTGGTTGGGGATTTGAACCAACAACCATCCAATCACAAGGGCACTTCCCCAACCATTAGGCCACCACTGCCCCAAATACAAACTTATCGAAGAGATATTGTTTAAACTGTTTCAGTTATATAATCACATAACCTATCGATGTCTAACTTTTATTTCATGAAAAAATTATATTCACAACATGGAGTTATGAGATTCCACTGCTGTAAGATACACTCACTTAATTTCCACGCCGGCATTGCAAGTTCAATTAACATACGCTAACTTTAACACTCTTCATAAGACTCCAGAGAGTGTCTGTTGCTTCCATCAAGAAACTCCGAAGTTGCTAATGAAGACACCAAGGGTTATTTGCCAAAGGGCTTGTATCCGTCTGATTTTACAGGATTTTCAATATATGCCAGTGTGGCGTGTGATAACAAGTCTTGCCTCTGAAGGTATATCATCAGATAGCTGTCCATGCTGTTTATTTTAAAAGCGCTTCATTCCTAATCAATGCACCCTTCAATTGGATCAATAATAACTTACGACTAAAAAATTCACTATAGTTGCTAAGCGGACCCTGTCATCTTCCTGTTGTTTAAGTACAGTGTTTCCAAATCTGGTACACATTTTTGCTCCCTCCCAGCACCCTGTCAGACAGTCCATATTTTTGCTCCCTCCCAGCTCTCGGACCTTTGCTCTTTGCTGTGTGTGGTGTTCACACCTCCTTCTTCCTCAGCCACCAGGGGCCATAGATACCCTGCTCTGGGGTGCTGAGGATTCTGAATTTAGTGTATTATCGTCTAATTAAATGCTGGGATTTAACTGACAATTCTCGCTGTTTATTAAAGTGACGACACACCATTTAACACCTATAGAATAACGATTGTCATGCGTACAGTGTAATTGTGTCGCTCCTTTGAATCTCTGCTCAATCTTTCTGCCTTTATTCCTTCGTCGAATTAGAGATGTGGAGAAAATGCGCGGCATGCCGATAATTGGCCTAGAGCCACAGATCAGCCGAAAGAGAGACTTCTTTCAGTTGTCCAACGGAAAACATTCACTCTTCTCTTGTTGCCGGGGTTCCCTCCAGTCACTTCAGCCACGTCATTAAGACGGAGGAGCTGTGATATTTAATAGCCGTGGGGCTGGAGCAGTCAGAGCAGGCCGTCTGAGGACGGGGCGGGCATGGATCGCTTCCCAGAACGGCGAGGCTGTGGTGCGTCCCGGTGGTGCGATTCCATCTGTCGTTCTCCGCAAGTCCGCCAAACCGCTGGATGAGAATGTGGTCGATGTGAAAGCAATTAAAGCTCCATTGCTCTTTGGGGTATTTTATGGCGGCGGCTCTGACAGAAACAGAGAAAAACAGAAGATCGTTTGTTTGTATTCTGCACTGTCAGCGATAAGAGGCCACAGCAACTCTGCCCAATCCCCTATCACTCATCGATTCAAAACATCATTGGCTAACGATAAGGTTTGTATGAATTCTAGGGGGCCCAGCCTTAAAAAATTTCATCCATGTGTATCAGTGCTGTAAGTATCACCTTCTCATCTGTTGCCCTGAATGCTGTCCGGCTTCCATCAGCAACGGGTGGTCTGGTCGCCGTGACACCCGTCAAACACTCGCATCCCCCATTTGCTCTGCTCTGGGATCTTTGTGTAAGTAAACTGTTCTTGTCTTCCGGAGTGAATGCAAATGCACAGTAGTTGGCTTCAACATGGCTGGGAGCTACTTAAATAGCCACTAATAATCTTATCTGTGAGGCTTTTATCTTTTATGAGGCAGTAAAAGCCTCTTGCTTATCTGAGTTATCGTTATTGTCGTTATTTACTGTTTGTGTCCAGCGTAGCCTGTTATTCAGAACCACTTATTAAAGGAAGATGGAATTAAAATGATCATAAAATGACATCCCACATTATACAGTCGTGTCCATCTGCTTTGGGTGATCACTCATGCAGTTAGGGTCATGGTGATTCGAAAATATTCGGGACAGAACGCCAGTCTGCCTTTTCAGGAGAATGATCTGCACCCAATCAGCTGTGGCATTTACCACCACTCATACCACATGTTTGAGAGGGGCCCCTGATGTTTGTGCGCCCCCTGTAGGCCACAAATAGTCACTACACGAAATATTAAATGAACACGCTTCTTATTTAGGAGACGCTGGTGCAGCATGTTCTGCTAACCAGCTAGATTAACTACAACCTTCTCACCCCACTCACTAACTATTTCATTTGTGAAAACTGTGGGGGGGGATGCTCCTTTCATGTTATTTCTATACTCAACAAACGCCCAGATTCTGTATAAACTGTAAAACAACCTCACAGTCTATGAAAACGTGAAAATAGTTAATAAAATGTTAGTATGTGAGTGTGGGATGCTATGCTGCTCACGTTTGTAATGCAGTAAGTCTGGATGGGGGGGGGGGGGTGTAACACCACCGGCTGCAGTGTATCACCGGCTCCCCGTTTGTCTGGGCCCATGGCGGTCTGCTGGTGGTCCCACAGGCTGGCGCCCCCATCAGCAGCGTGCGGCCCTTCTGTTGTTCCCAGCTATTTTTAATTCAGCCCGTTTTCGCTCTGTTCCTTCTCCTCCTGTGCAGGATGGCAGCAGGGGGGCCACTCCTCCGATCCCACAGTTTCTCAGATGCCCACCACCACCCCCCCCCCGGCCGGCTGCTCCGTTCCGAGGGACATCAAAGTGCCGCTCCGCGGAAGTTCTCCAAGTTTTCTGGAGCCGCACAGAAGCCAGAGCGGCGGGGATTAGGCGTGTGGTCCACCAGGGGAGGAGGGGGCTCGGGGGGGGGGAGTTAAAGGGGCCGCGAATGGACTGAAGAGGCAGACCGCAGACTGCCGGCATCATGAACACCTCGGGGGGTGTGTGGGCCCAGCCGGACAGACCACCCGGGGGAATCAAGGAGGTAAAGGCTCACGGCCAGTTTCCTGTGGCACGTCGGCATTCCAGAATCTTCTCCAGAAAGATAGAAGACAACCCGTGTGAGGCTTTGCGATTCCTTGCACGTGTACTCACTCTGTCCCAGCTGCACATGGGGACCTGTGACTGGCGTCGATGTAGTGTCACATTGTGTCCTGGAGGGGGCACTTGTTATCAGCCAGAGGTTTACACACACAACTCACCTGCTTTAATTACCCCAACCGCCCCAGCCGTGATTCTAAGTAGCGGCTAAAAGCAGGAGTCGTGAGCTTGAGTTTGTGGCCAATCATGGCGCTCTGGGAGACAGCCCAGTTTAGGCCACCCGCCACACCACAGCGGCGGCCCGACTGCCTGCTCAGCGCACCGCGGGGACAGGCGGCAACCCACATGAAGGAAAACCACAACTCCCAATACTGGCTCACACTGCCGCTCCCATTAAGAAAGGACAGTACATTTCTCCGAAAAACAAAAACACGGGAATGGAAATTCCACGTCATGTCTGTGATGCCCGCCCCCCCTCTCAGGTATTTTTGGGGTTGTTATGTGTTGTTTTGCCACAACCACAATATTCCCCGAATCAGAAACATGTGGAATGTAAAGAGAACAGCTCTCAACTAAGACCAAACGGCTTTAAAAAAACAAAAACAAAAATGAGACCCACGTTCTGCCTTTGATGACAAACACGACTGTCATACTTGCGGCTGACGCAGATGCTTCGAATCGAAGCCAGATGAAGCGGCACAAGTAAAGGTGGGATCCAATTTTCGCTGTCATTTATAAGGGGGGGCATTGTTTACTGCTCGCGTCACACCTCTCAGTGGCCAATCTGCCCTGCCCGAAGATCGTCACCTGGACAAGACCCCTGAAAACAATCATCCCGGGCCAAAAATGGACCCACGGAGCTTCCAGTTCAGCTAAAGAGTGGCTCAGCCTGCTTGGTTTACTGTTAGCTTCAGCCAGTCAAATCACTTATAATTGCAAAGACTCCCTGCTCCTCAATATCACGTAACACAGCATAACACAGCACACAAAAATGTGTGAGTCTGTGTGATTGTTTATTTTAAATTGTGGCGACCGAATATTCCCGCAATGTGATAAAAACCAGTTATTTCAATGTTGTGGGGATCATTTTTCAGGTCCCCACAAAAATCTGTGACTGCAGTCAAAAAACTAAAGATGTCTAGTGTTTTGTCTGGTTACTTATGGTTAAGGTTAGAGCTGGGTAGGGGTTAAGGTCGTCATGTTGGGACTTTCCTCATAGAAATGAATGGAGAGTCCCCACAAAGATATAACGACCTGTGTGTGTGTGTGTGTGTGTGTGCATGTTTTAAGGTTATCACTGAGGGTTGTATGGTACCTCAGTTACACCCAGCCACACCTCCTTGGAGTTTCCATCCAGTTTAGGTACACAGGGGGTCAGCTGGGGCAGATTCAGGAGTTCATTGGGAGTCTGAGCTGTGCCCCCTGGGAAGAGGGTGCGAGAAAGTGCACATTAAAAAGACTATTTACATTTTGTGTCACCTTGAATTGTGGGATTCTTTCGGGGGCCTCTGCTTCGGTGACGTCTGCTTAAAGCAGTCTCATCCATCCGATGAGCTGAGTGGCGCCATCTTCATCCTGGACATGCAGTCACCTGTAACCATATGCTGCTTTTCATGTGCAGAGCCGGCCAAACCTTTCTCAGGGTTTATTGTCTTTCTTCCCATTCTGGCAGGCTGATCAGATGGGGGCGGGCGGGGGGGGGAGTCGCCCCAGGGTCCTAAGCAGCCACTTAATTCGCTTATGGCCAGCCCTGCATATTTATATATATGTGTGTGTGTGTGTGGGTGGGTCAGATATGCATTACGTTGTGGGGACATTTGGCCCCACGATCTGATAAAAATCGGTTATTTTGAGGCTGTGGCAACCATGTTTGTCAGGGAAATTCAATTTTATAAAAATCCATGACTGCAATAAAAAAAACTAAAAATGCCAAAAGGCTTTTGTTTGGTTACTTATGGTTAAGGTTAGGGCTGGGTAGGGGTTAAGGTTGTCATTGTTGGGATTAGGGTTTTCCCCATAGAAATGAATGGAGTCCCCACAAAGATATAATAACAAACCTGTGTATGTATGTGTGTGTGTGTATAAGTGTGCTTGAGGGTGACAGACAGAGATGGAGTCTCAGTCTCTCTGCTGTCGGTCAGACCCAACCCCGTCCACAAGGGGAATGGGTCACTGGAACGTGCCCTGCGGTTACTGGGGGAAACTGGATGCCCCTTCCTCGCTAGATGCCCTTGAAGGCCGCTGGAGATGAGCCCCCACCTTGCCTCCCTTTGTTCTGCGGCGATAAGTATAGGTGGAGTGTTTACACACATCAGGGCAGGAAGCCGCGGCAGCTTCACACCGCACCCACTATCCGGCGGCTTTTCCAGGCGCTGCTAAGAGAGGGCAGGGAGGAAACGGTGCAGTCTGGGCAAAAATGCAGGAAAATGTGTATCTCTGTGTAACAGACGCAAAGCTACGATCTGCAGATATCACAGCCTTGGCTTGAGCACCATACAGACACCGACTGCTATTGAAGGATTGCGTTTACTCTGGGTATGAGTGATACATTTTCATCACAGATGCATAGATGTGTTGTAACAGATTGACTGACTGGTGGAAACCTCGTTTTGATTGGCTGAGGAAGAAAAGAAACACGCCCACAATCTGAATGCCACTTGCGGATTGGTGGGGGAACACGCAACAGCTGCTTTGTCGGTCATGTGCTTTACAGGGACCGTCGCCTGCATCTCTTTGCGTGCATTGAGGCACCTACAGACCTTCTTTTGGTGGGATAGCTGGCAGATTTGCAGTTAAGGACAAGCTTCCCCATGAAGACTGGCATTTTGGACTGGGGAGGCATGGACTTCCAGACTGAAGGTGAAGTCATGTGATCCGCCATTCGGTCTCTTGCCCCTAATCACCAATAGTACAAAAGAAGCTTCTCTTTTACCCCCCAGCCCAGACAACATACCCACACTGTCTTACTCCATCTGTAGCTCAGATGTCTTTCCTGTTTTCCTGCACGTTACTCCTTTCCTGAAGCTTAAATGTTCCAAATGTTCTTCATTCTCCAAAACCCCAATGAAGCCTCCAATCTGTCCTTTGTGTCGACTGGCATCTGTTTGCCAACCCAACTCTGGAAAAGCCTTAAATACTTATCCTTTCTTAATAAAAAAAAATTATCCAGATGTTTAAACCAGTATTATTCTCAATAAAAGTCAGTTTTGGGAAAAATATTGAGGTAGATATTTATGACATACCCCACCGCCCTTTGTAAACGATGAAAGCAAAATAGGCGGTCAGCTATGTTATTTATGAGCTGGTCTCTTTGGATTGAGTCCCACCTTATCCAACTCATCCTGGATCAAGGTGACAATAAGCTGTCAGGTCCCGGCCATTAACATGCTCAAGGTCGTTGTTCCTTGGTTGTCCTGTCACGTGAAAAGCATTGTTACTTCTGGGCTACGGATAATTGATCCAATTATCGACTGACTGCTCCTCTTGGGATGGCCTGCCGAAAGGGCAAGATCTGGAGTGAGTTGTTTAGTTTAGTCCAGTGTGTGAGATTCATTCAACATTGGTTGGCTGGAGTGGTTTCCACCAAAGCCTTGGGACACTGCTTAGAGGGGCTGAGCCTGGGGGGCAGTTCTGCCTAAGAATGGAAGGTTGCCGGTTCGAGCCTGGCCTCAGCAGAACAGCCACATCTGTGGGCCCTTGAGCGTGACCCTTAACCCCCAGCTGCATGGGCAGCACTGTAGGGGGCCGCCCTTCACTGCCAAGCTTGCTCTTACTTACATGTGTGTCATGGACAGCAAGATGAGTAACTTTATTCATTATCAATGACATTTTCCTATTGCCATGGTTTGCTTTTGCACATAAATATGGTGGAAGGTCTCAGCGACCACTCAAAGTATTTTTAAAAAATTCTCTAGAGAGCAAGCGAGCGAGGAGGTCCTGCGCAACAGGTTGAGACCTTCATTACGCCCCTGCTGATTTTCCCTGAGGACCTCAAGCATTTAGCAAGAGTAAACCAAGGGTGGCGAGCGCTCCACGTACCTCCGTTATACATTATGTATGTGTAAGGAGTGTGACCTCACTACGGAGGAAACTCAATCCGCTTGCATTGGCTGCGTCCGCTTCAGGTTCACTGTACCACAAGTGTATTAGCAAGGCGGTGTTTTTAATGGAAGTTCGTGATCACACTATTAAATGCTATAGATTAAAAATTATTCAGTAAAATATATTTAGGATCACAGTCCTACTCTGAAGTATCTAATCAGACTTGTGGAAACTGTAGCAGATTGATGATGGTATATAGTGGACTTTTCCCAATATAATTTAGCAGCGGTGCAATCAAACGTAGATGTGCTGTTTAAAGGTCACCTGTGATTAAATGTATTTGCAATTAGAGCTGAGCTGCAGCCTTAAATCCACCTCAGTCGGGCTTAACTGTCAGATGGAAAACAGCTGTTTTTGGGAGCACCTGGGGACGGGATCGAGTGCCAGCAGTGTCCCACTTCCGTGTCCTGGACTTTCATCGAGGGCTTGACTATTTTTAAGCGATGCTGCGACCGAGCGTGTTCAGAGGATACGGCGTGTGGGGTCGGGGGGGGGCTGAGTCACGTCATGGAATCTGGCTGCTTTTTGTGATTAATGTCACCAGGTGACGAGGCCACTAATGAGAATGGCGAAAACACAAAACCAAACCTAAGGGCATGTCTTCCTCTTTTTTCCCACCCTCTTTCCCTCCCCCCCTCTATCTCTTACCCCTCCCCACCCTAGCCTCTTCTCTCTGCCAGGATTTACACTGTTAGTAAACAAACACCATTAGCTAACGGAGGTTTTCCTCCTTGGCGGCAATCACAGCTGAACGGACAGTGTGGAAGTGTTATAAATTGACACAGGCTTAATGCTCTTCCTCCCCCCGGCAGGCCGCGGGAACGCCACGTCATTTCACGTCCCGGAGGATGACAAATTTGCAGCGATAATGAATGGAGGCGCGCGTCCCGGAATTCGAAGTCGCCAGTCGCGGCTGCCCTGTTCACTGGGTGGGGGAACGCCCCGTGGATCATCCGGGATCTGTTACGGCTCCCGGTGCGGATGATAAGCGGAAAACACGCTTTGCTTTCACGCTCGGCCCTCGATATTATGCTCTGTACGTCTCCTTTCACATACTGCTCACTCACAAAAAGCCAGTTCGCCAAACTGAGGACCTTTCACAGCAGACTGGATTTATAAACATATAAACAATGATGTCGTTTCAGCCATCAAAGGTTCAAAGAGCAAAATTAGCACTTTGGATGCTCAAGTACCTGCATGACAGTTACATGATTACATACATCGCTTCTTATCACTATTATCACAGTATCAAAAAATCACCTGATTTGTTTTGTATTTCAGCTTGATACAGTGTTTACTACTAGGCTTACCAGTTTGTTAAGTGTATTTGATAACTATTGGGTTGACCTATTTCTCAAAAAATTCCACCAGTAGTCTCAATTTTGGAGACCTTTGTGATAAGTTGACTATCCCACATTTGCAATAAATTGACATCAGTGCGATTATCCCATCAAGCACTAACATATACATTCATTTTAAAGACGTACAGGTTAACAGAAGGTTATCATAGCGTCAAGTTAATCCCCTGTTTCTCTGATGGGAAGGTCGCCGGGTCAAGCCTGGCCTTGGCAGAATACTCACATGTCCGTGGGCCCTTGAGCAAGGCCCGTAACCCCCAGCTCCAGGGGTGTCGCTATGGGGGGGGCTGCCAAGCTGGTTCTCACCTGTCTGTGTGTCATGGAGAGCAAGATGGATGAGATGAAATGGGAATTTCCCCACAGGGATCAATAAAATGTCATTGTATTACATATTATATTATCTATGCTCCTCTTCCTTTAAAATCGATTTAGCTGAATGATCTGGGATTATTGGTTAGTCTCTTGACCCAAGACATACTGGTTGTCCTCTTGGGCAGATACACCATTGATAAATGTAGCAGATCTAACAGGTGGAAGGAGTGATTTTAGCCTATAGAAGACTAGCAATGTGAAATCTTAAAAATGACAGATCGTTGTGCCACATCGGCTCCAGCTGTACCCCCCCCCACCCCACCCCACCCCCCCGGTACGATAGAAACGCGGCCCGTCTGACTGCTGGTGAGCAGCTGCGGATCGGCAGCGGTAGCAGCCTTGCAGGTTATTCACAGCAAAGTCCACAGGCTGATACGTTTAAATAAGTTTGAGATTGCAACGGGAAGTAGGATTCCCAGCAGCCTGGGAATAAAGACGGCGCAGTTCCGGCCTTAACACGATTACAAGAAAAGTATTGAGAGAAGCGGCCTGCATTTTTTGAGAGTCACTTCCGCTATTGATGTTTTTTCACTTAAACACCAGAATATAAATATTTGATTGCGTGTCGAGTTCTGCACACAGCTAGACAGGCGGGATAAAGAATGTTACTGTCTCCGACTGAGTCAGCTAAAGAGCGCCTGCAAATGAATAAAACATAAAACATCTCACACTTCTTATTTCATTACTCTTTATTAGCCTACGGGACATGCCAACACCAGACACGTTTCCCGTTATAAAACAAACACAACACAGGCTTACCACTGAGCATACACACACCGAGCTTTATTCCGACTTAAGTCCTTCTGCATCGCAATCCAATCTACCTCTTTCAAATTGCATTATTAGATTTAAACTTTCTGGGATTTAACTGCCGTCTGGCATCGCTTTTCATGGCTCCATTAGGTACTGATCCGATATGGTTCTGTTCACACTGGCGACAACCCCCTGTGTTTGTTTTGTGGCTTTGAATTGGGTTTCTGTGGCTGCTGAGGGAATAGATCCGCAAAAGTGTCTGAAGTGTGCAAACGACGTTTCTCAAAAGACCCTATTAACTGACAAGAAACGCCACTGGGGGGGGGGGGGGGGGGGGGGGGGGGGGGGGGCGGGGGGGGGGGGGGGGGGGGGGGGGGGGGGGGGGGGGGGGG
>JAODKC010000082.1:4676079-4703241 GCA_026777985.1 Mormyrops attenuatus | reverse complement strand
GCCGCGGGGGGCCCCGTACGCCTGTTCCGCATCGCCGCCCTTTTTGAACCCCCCTGTTTTTTTTTTGGCCCCCCCCCCCCCCCCCCGACAGATATTTCCCGGATTAATTCTCTCCGACATAAAGCCTGCCAAGAAGATGAAGTTCAAGACTGTGTGCTACCTGCTGGTGCAGCTGATGCACTGCCGTAAGATGTTCAAGGCCGAGATCCCATTCTCCAACGTCATGACCTGCGAGGATGGAGACAAGGTAGGTGGCACCTCCAGCCCCAACATGCAGGGTTCGAGCGTGGGCCTGATCGCGACCTGTTTCTTCTCTAGAATCGAGATTCAGGATAATAACTTTATCGTTCATGCATCGATATGACACCATCTGATTAAGGCCCGGAGATCTAATCTGATGTTCCCTCCACAAAGGTCTGTTCTGCTAGAACAGATACCGTCGGCCATCTGCTGCCATGTTTGCTTTGGCCCTAAAGGCAGAGAAAACCCATCGGTTCCCCATGAGTGAACGTGCATGTTGGCATCACACATTCTGTGTTCTGCAGAAATGGGGATTAAGATAAACAAGCATTTAACATCTGCATTACCCCACAGACAGGTCGGAGAACAGTGGATATTGTTAATCTGTGTATTATGACCTTGGTTTGAGGGGAATCGCACTCCAAGAAATGCAAAGTTTATTTTCATCACAGTACGTGGGTGCTGCATATTTTTGGCCTGAAGGCTGAGTGACAGTAGGGTGATTCACTGTTGGCTGTGTCCTAATGGTTGTGAGTTCAAATCCCATGCCTGTCCGAGTAATTACATCACCGTTGGGCCCTTGACCAAGACGCAGTACGATGTAATATACTGAACAATTACATCAGTTTTATTAGTGATTTTTTAAACTTATACAGCATGTTCTGAAAAATGATTATCATTTTTGGCCATACTGTAATTGGAGAGTTCTGAGGTTGTAGTCTAAGAGCCAGTGTGCATTGCATTATGGGAATGAACAGACCAAAACCTGCAGTGTGAATGAAGCCTTACAAACGTTCTTCTTCAGGGCGATGGGCTGCACTAGAATTTAGGCATGATGATGTTCCTCAGCCTCGGGCCCCGTGTGGCCTGGCAATGGCTCCGGGGCCTCAGTGATCCCATCCAACAGAAGGTGGATGGATGGATAGACAGACAGATAGATGGATGAATTGGTGGGTGGATGAATGTACGGATGGATGAATGGATGCATAGGTGATGGATTGATGGATGGATGGAATTCCCAGGAATTCAAACAGGCCTGCTTGGTGTTGATCTGTGAAGTGGTGGTCTGGCTGAGCGCAGCAGTAACCACGTTGGGGCTGACAGCCGTGTCCCGGCAGAGACGGGCTCTGCGCACGGCGCCGGAGAAGCTGCGGAACCGCACGTCGTTCTCAGCCAACGTGGCGCACAGCACCCCCGGCACGCGGGTCAACCGCTACATTGGGCGTCTAATTGAGGCGCGGCAGACCGAGTCGGAGACCGCCGACTTGCACGTGCTCACGCTGACGTACCGGCACTCGGAACGCGAGCACAGGGTGAGCCGGGGACTTCCCATTTACAGTGCTGCTGCATTCCGTTACACGTGATCTTTCCTGCCTTATTCATGTGACACCTCCTGGCTGCTCTGGTTGACCTTTGACCCCTCCATCCCCTCCCTTGTTTCAGTACTACCAGGTTCTGGATGAATACTTCACCAGCGCTGTCATTCTCTCTCTGGTCCTCGCTGCCTTATTTGGACTCATCTACCTTCTGATGATCCCACAGTGCGTACGGCCTGCCCCCCACCCCCGTGGCTCCCTGTCCCCGGCCCTGTGCTAACTGCTAACCCACCATGTGCCTCCCCCCAGGGGCACTGTGGTGCTGGTCCTCCTCGTCTTCACCATATGCTTCCTTTCCGCCTGCATCATGTACCTGCATGTCACCAAAGTACAGGTAACACCCGCCGTTA
Organism: Mormyrops attenuatus; assembly: GCA_026777985.1. Classification (NCBI taxonomy): domain Eukaryota; kingdom Metazoa; phylum Chordata; class Actinopteri; order Osteoglossiformes; family Mormyridae; genus Mormyrops; species Mormyrops attenuatus. The sequence continues at coordinate 4,701,275 of JAODKC010000082.1, read as the reverse complement.
CCATGCCAACACCGTCCCCTTCCCCCACCTCCCCAAACAACATTCTCCCCTCTAATCTGTGCCCATCTAACTACAGCAGCCTAGTCAGATTAATGGCCTCCTTTCCAGTCCCTTTGCCCTTACACACGCTGTGACAATGAGCCGCACATTCTTTTACCCTCCATAACCCAATCCCGGCATCCCAGTGTCTGCACATCCAGAGTCCGCCTTTCTGTGCAATTCCCTCCAGTCGGACTCATCCTGTCTCCTGTCCCCTCCCCTTCAGTGCTTCCCGGGATGCCTCACCATTCGGATCAGAACCGCCCTGTGCGTATTCATAGTGCTCTTGCTGTACTCCGTCGCCCAGGCCTGTGTGGTAAGAACACAGAAGTCCCATGACTTAAGCCTCCACTGGCCGCAGTGACGCGTGTGTAACTCTAATTATTGCTTTTTAGCACGATATTTCAGTTTTAATTCCTTGGTTGCCTTATTTATATGCATGTAATTCAGTGTTTCCCAACTCAGTCCACATTTTTCTTCCCTCCCAGCTCCCAAGGAAAACCAAATTCCTGTTATGGGTGTTTTGGGAGGATGTAACTGTAAATGTGATGTCCCATGCCCTGATGTTCTGCCTCCCAACCCCTCCCCCCCAAAGGTGGGCTGTGTGCCTGGGCCATGGGGGCAGAGCTCTCCCAGTTCCGTCGTCATCCTCGATGCCAGAGGTGGCAACCGTACCGTGGCAGAGCTGCCGTGTGAGAGCGCCCCCTACGCCTTCCTGTCGTGCGCGCTGGGCACGCTCACCGTCGCCCTCTTCCTGCGCGTCTCCTGGCTGCCAAAAATGGCCCTGCTGCTCACCATCAGCGTCCTCTACGTTGCCGTGCTAGAGCTCAGCATCTTCCGGAAGTCGCTGGGGTATGGGCCAGCCCGCTCCACTGAATTAAGCACCTTCGGCCGCTGTTTTCGCATTAGGCCCAGTGTGAAATATTTTCTGCTATTTTAGAGGCCAGCATATATAGCTTTCAGTTTATTCTTAAAAGAAGTCCATCTTGCAGTAGCTAAATCGGAAACTGAAACCTTGTAACTAAAGATAAGTGTTACCATGGCGACGAGGCCGTCCGCCAAAATGGCCGCGCGGCCTCCAAAGGAAGCGCTTTTCCAGACTTGCGAACGGAACTTTCTGTCCCTGTCTCGCAGGGGCGGGGCTTTCTACCTCCGCGGCTACGAGCCTGTCCTCGCCCTCCTGCTGTTCGCCAGCACCTCGGCCCTGCACTCGCGGCAGTTGGACCTGAAGCTGCGGCTCGACTACCTGTGGGTGGCGCAGGTGAGCCACAGTTACACCAAGTTTACCGTCCACATCGCTGGCAGTGCAGTCATGGAAATAAAATGAAAGGATCCTTTATTTGCCCTTTGCGCGGTACATTACAATGCTACTTTTCACATCTTGCTTTCCTTTGAGACTCACATGCATGTATAGATTTTAGTGGGGGTTAAAGGGCTTTGCACAAGAGCCTAACAGACATATGCCGGGACTTGAACCTATGACCTTCTGGTGCCAGGCAGAGTGACTGGAACTTGCCAACCCAAATCTCGCCAAATGTCAAAATGGGGAAAGCATATCAGAAAACAGAACGGGCGTTGGGTCGCATCGCGATTTCAGCTGGGTGAGGGTGATTAGGAAGAAGGATGTGGTGAGGTGTCTGCAAGGGTGCTGGCTTTGCCCCTCCCCATTGAGCATTACCTTCAGACGCCCAGCTGCCCTTGATGTCTATTCACATAGCTGGATGTTCTCCTGGGGCTAATTCGGAGAAAGTCCTGCATGCCTAGGAGCGGTGGATTCCTTCTGCAGCGCCACCTACTGGGCGGCAGTTTTTGCAGAATGAAGCTTTAGAATTAGCTACATTTAAACGACAGTTTGCTCCCTCTGTGTCTATGCCACGTCTATATTTGCAGTGCTGCAAGCCTACCTGCCGAGGGCGCCACTGCACCGACACCGGTGTGAGTGAGTGGAAGTGGGCAGGTCAGAGCGTGACCCTGTATGAAGAAGCCCCCCACAGCTGTAATGCTGTTTCTAATTTCCTTTATTTAGTTTTGTTTGTCTTTACTGCGTATCGCATTATTTCATACATCCTCCCAGTAGGTGCCTAATCGGCCCAGATGCAGGTTTCGGTCCTTCCTGAGGCTCAGCGACAGCTTTGGGCCCGAGTGGAGGTTTATCGAAGCTTAAGTCTTGTGTGGCGGGGGGCAGCCCAGGGCCTGGGACGGTAGCCATATCCCATGTCGCCCACGATCACAGGGTGTTGTGGGCTGACCTGCGCTAATGCTAACGACGCGACAGGAAAGCCCCGGGGAGATGAAAGGATACACAACCAGGGGAACAGGCGCTGAGGCCCCCTCCCCCGTATAAGCCCTCATGTAGCATATCAAAGGCTCCCTCCCCCCCAACAGGCCTTTTGATGTGTCGCACCATCCCTTGGCCACCTCCAGGGGGCCTTGGTGCTGATGAGTAGGAGCCTGCAAACTGCCCTGTTTGCTTTGCTGCTTCCTAAAACAATGGTCCGGTCCTGCCCATCGCGGTCACTCTCACACTCACTCTGCATCCTGAGCCGTCCTGCGGCAGACCGGGACCCAAATGCTGACCAATCCACTCGGTTTGCACTGGGAGGATAAACGTCACTTCAAAGAAGCATAATCTCTTCCTTCTCCTAATTCCAAAAATACAAAAGGCATATTTCACCTTGAGTCATTTATTCTTAATTTGTCACAAAAATCCCTCTTACGTTGCCCAGAACCCGTTTTGCCTACTTAAGCATTCCCTTCTTGATTACTGCCCTCTTGTGGTAATTAATGAGAACTACTTTGGAGTGTGATGTCATTTATTTGCCTGCATTTGAGGTTTTCAGACTCATTTAAAGACCCATTTTTTATTTCCCCTACATCTTTTTGGGATCTGACGCATGTCATGTATTGAGACTGCCATCTTACACCCCACCCCCCACTAACTGAAAACAGGACTTTTTTCTCTGTTTAATTCAGATACTTTGTGTGTGGAAGCACTTGTGTACAGGCTGTCTATCATTCTTGATTGCATAGTATTTTTTTAGCAGAAGCTTATATCCAAAATGACATTCATTTTTCAGAAAAAAGGATCAGATCCTGGGGAAATTGAGGGTTAAGGGTCTTGTTCAAGAACCTAATGGTGAAATCAATTTGCCGATCTGGGATTTGAACCTGCAACCTTCCATTCACCGGCACAACATCTGAAGCTGGAAACTGGAGATTTCTTCGGCTGTCAGATACACCATGTGTATTTGTGTTGGCAGGCGGAAGAGGAGAGGGACGGGATGGAGAAAGTGAAACTGGACAATAAGCGGATCCTGTTTAACTTACTGCCTGCCCACGTTGCCCAGCACTTCCTGCTGTCCAACCCCAGGAACATGGTGGGTTCCGTGCTGGGTGCGTGATCCTCACAACAGCTGTTTCAGCTTTGCCTTGTTTTGAAAAGATGGTGGGGACTGGATCCACAGGGGGCGTCGCCGGGGCCCGTGGTTTGGTGACACGGGCCGTTGGGTCTGGGCCTGGAGACCTGCCGTCGGCCCGCCCGTGCGCTCGTTCCAGAACTTTCCGGGGCATGTTTCGTTGTGAGCCGCTTTATGGGAAGTGACGGAATCCAGCCATGCCGGCGGCCGCAGCTCCATGAAAATCTGTGTTTTTTCTTCCAGCAAATTGCAGTTGGTCACACGCCTATTACGTCAGATGGTTTATAACCGCAGCGCCGTTTCGTTTAACTAATATTTGGGTGTCTTGTCTGCTGGGGAGGCTAAATTTGGTGCAAACTGGTCAATAAACATGACAAACATATGATAAGAGGCTAGAAATGTCCTCCGCCTGCCTGCTTATGCTGCTGGTTCTCCACCAGGATCTGTACTACCAGTCCTACGCCCAGGTGGGGGTGCTCTTTGCCTCCATCCCCAACTTCAACGACTTCTACATCGAGCTGGATGGCAACAACATGGGCGTGGAGTGCCTTCGACTCCTCAACGAGATCATTGCCGACTTCGATGAGGTGTGACCCTCACCTCTCCCAGCCGGCCCATCCATCCATCTTCCAAACACTAATCCTGGTCAGGATATCTGGTCAGGAATCAAAAGAAGGAATACAGCGTCTAGCAACTGCATTTCCCAACCCAATCCATGTGGACTTCACATTTTTGCTCCTTCCCTGCTCCCAATCAATCAAGAACACCGAATACCCTGGACAGGTGTTCTATGAGCTGGGAGAAAGCAAAAATGTGGACTGTCTGGGGGGCCCTGAGGACTATATGACATGCACAACAGCACTACAACAATTTATAATCTTCCATCCATGCATCTGTCTACCAACCAACTTAACCTGGTTTGGGTCACAGGCTAGATAAACTTCACCCTATAAATTTATCCCTTTAACACCCAGCTTAGTTTCGAGGCATCCTGCCATCCTGTCTGTACCAGTCTTGGGTACCTTCACATTAAAATTTCCCTTCCAGTTCTGTAGCAACTTCATGCCCACTGTAGCCGTCCCATCAAGTTGGTTAACAGTCTGCTACAAATGCTAGCACGCGAGCCGCAGAAATACTAGGCCTGCGCTATTTTCAGAGCAGCAGCGGTGCCCTTATTCTGACACGCGACTCTCACTCTGCCCCACATGGCGTGCATGCGGGCCGCCCCCCCCGTGCCACCAGACGCAGAACCGCACCACACAGGGGCTTTTTTTAATTTGTTTTTTTTCTCTTTTTTTCCTTTAGCTCATGGACAAAGAATGTTACAAGGACATTGAAAAGATAAAGACCATCGGGAGTACATATATGGCAGCTGTGGGCCTGGTTCCGACTGTCGGGAAAAAGGTGTGGGTCTGTTTAAAAAAAAAAACAAAAAAAAAACACACCCTGCTGGGAAACACTGACACCAGGAAATGGGCGGGACTTCCTGTTACAGACCAGGGCCACACAAAAACACTCCACCATATCTGGGATGATTCATAAGTAAAATCAATTAGCACCCTGTATCACAAGCTTCCTTATCTAGGTACCTCCTTAGTGACCCCGACGGTATTTGAAGTTTAACACTAGAAATGTTTATTTCCAGCTTACTTTAAGTAATGTTTGAGCAGGACTGCCGGATCTGTTGACGCTCGCTCAATGTTAGCACACTGTTTTGGTCATATCGATCTCAGTGATGTATCCACTATCCGTCTCTAACCCTATAGGCGAAGAAGTCAACGTTGTTGCATTTGAGCACAGTTGCTGACTTTGCCATCGAGATGTTTGATGTCTTAGATGAGATCAACTATCAATCATACAACGACTTCGTCTTGAGAGTGGGTAAGTGCCCAGGCTAGGACATCTGTAGACAGGATGAAAATATTCCTTAAATTTCAGTGTGGTCCTTGCAAGCCTCTGAATATTCCAGTGAATTCGACCAATGGATTTTAGTGCGCTTCCCCTTCATTGGCTGGGGTGTGGTGATGGGCGTGGCCTCTCCTGTAGGCATCAACGTCGGCCCAGTGGTGGCAGGGGTCATCGGAGCCAGGAGGCCTCAGTATGATATCTGGGGAAACACTGTCAACGTGGCCAGTCGCATGGATAGTACCGGGGTACCTGGGAAAATACAGGTAGGCTGCCATTTCAGATAGACTCTATGGCTGTATTGTTTATATATTACAATCTCGTTGTATATACCATTGTCTCTGAGGCACATTCAAGACATTTACAATCAATTGCATAGATGAGATCATATTCGATACTGAGGCTGTGATCCGTGCATTTAGCTACCATGTCTGTACTACCACAGTTGATAGTTTAAATTAGTAAGGACTAGGGATGGTGCATGTAGGGATAGCCGTTGCTAATCTTTTTGCCAAAGATTACTTCTCAAATGGGATTTTAGAAATCAACAAATATTAATTCAGATTTAGGATGGAAGCTATGCGATTTGGTGAAATTTTCTTGCCTATATTTGAAGAATCGCTGGCTGAGAGTGTCCTGTTCCGTGTCTATATCCGCCATAGGTGACGGAGGACGTGTACCGCATGCTCAAGTGCAGCTATGACCTGGTGTGCCGTGGCAAGGTCAGCGTCAAGGGCAAGGGCGAGATGCTGACCTACTTCCTGGAGGGCAAATCCCAAGGCTCGCATGGCTGCTCGTCCAGCCTGACCCGTGGGACGCACCCCTGTGGACGGGCCAACACACAGCAGGCCAGGTTGGGGACCAGCTGCCCCTCGGTGTCCTCCATGGCCAGCTTCACGGTGCGTGCTGGTCTCGGGACCATCCAGACTGGCTCGGTGAACAGCTCGTCTGCAGCGCTGTACCTGCCCTCCGGCTCACCACCTACCAGGGAGGACGAATGACCGGTGTGTCTGGATCCCTGGGCCCAGCCGGAGAAACGGCTACATCTCCAGCCTCGTCCGTTGAACTTACCAGAGGGTCTTAGGCTCCTGCACAACCAAGGGCCCCTGCAGTCTGACCAAAGAGAATGCAGGGCTCTGATCTTACCGTGATCTGCAGATGCACTGGTTACAGGGCCTTACAGCTTTCGGCTGGAGGCTTGTCCTGAAGCAAGAAGTGGATTTCAGAAAAGTATCGTAATCTGGTGTGACAAGTTGATGACAAGCCAGCCGTTACGTCACATGGCAAAAGATCGGCTCACCTGTGTTGTGCAGCCCAATGCCAGCCACTCATCCAAGGAACCAAGTAACGCTGAAGACCCAGAAGCAAACTCACAGTTGAGTGTAGAAGCATGTTTCTGACCCAATAAAATTGTACCTAATACTTTTAGTTTAGTTAGCACTGATAAGCATACCTACCCTTCAGCCACTAACTATTAGTTAGTCTACTTAACTAGGTTTCCATTGAAGGAGTGTAACCTCAGTTTCATCTCCCCAGTTAACAAAGCACTTTTTTCTCGCGTCATTCAAGCCTAATTGTCACGCCATCCAGTTTGTTTTGGGACCATTCCTTACTAATGCCAAGGCAGAGGTTTACCATTTCAGGTCTGTGAGGTCGGTGTGTTTTTGATACCAGAAGATGTATTTATGGGTATCTCAGAAAAGAGTATTTTTTGTATGTATGGATGTTTGTGTGCGTGTGCTTAAACCCGAATTGTACTCAGCAAGGATTGTTGGTAGCTGGACAGGCGTCTCGGAAAAACCATCCTTACTTCACCCTCCTCACCAGGCTGATCTTGGTCCTCCCGATGGATTGGCATCGACAGTCGCTGTCTGACCGCGATCCTGCCTTAGAACACTCTCTAGAAAGGGATTATCGCAAATGGAAAAGTGGAAAATCAGTCATTTGTAAAAACAGCTGCTCCATGCTTTATTTAATGACGTTAGCGATCCGAATAAAAACAGCTCAGCGAATTAGCAAACAGGCCAGCTTTCCTGCGTGTGTAGAACTTAAATTTAAAAAAAAGGCATCAGTGGTATTGTGTAGTAGCTATAAGAAGTCAAGCGTGTTAGAACATTAACCAAAGCGAGGTGTTCAAGACCTTTACACTCTCTGGGAAGGCGAATCATGATCTCACCGAGGTCATTTGCAGTTCTTGCTGGTTCTGCTCATTCTTGACATGATGGTTATGAGTTTTGGAGTTTTTTTTTCCCCCCTCATTTTTTGGGACTTTGAATCTATCTGTGGATTTAATCAGTTTTGTGTGGGATCAGCATTTTTAACACATAGTTGTATTTTAATAGGTTGTAGCTCCTACCATGATGGGGCCTGATCCGCTTACTGAGGGGGCCTACGTGGGTGGCCGTGTCCCAGGCTTCGGAGCGAGAGCTCCACTGATGGGGAGCTGGGGTGCACACTACATAGGCACAGGGAATGTTTCTGACTTACAGAGCAATGCCCCCCGCTACAGTGGGGGGGCGGATGCCGCACCTTGTGAAGGATCTGCTTATTTCTCAACCATGCCCTGTTACAACATCGTACAGGAGAAGCATGATAACGGGTTAGGTAACAGAGCAGCGTCCTGGGTGCATGTCAGGTGGACCACACTGTGTTTGGAGCGCTGGTTTGTTTGGATGCTACGTGACTCTCGGCTCTTGCCCCGGTAACCTTACAGGAATGCCGAACGCCAAACATGGCAAAATCCCATGGTAGGCCAAGGATCAGCGTCCCACCCTCACTCCAAGCCCCAGGATGCCACCAGCTGCCCATTTCATGCCAGCGGGTCGGTTGTTTGCAGTGGCAGGGTGGCCTGTCGGGTCACGGAAACACCTGACAGATCAGTTTAAAGCCTGTAGCAGTCCTCCAGATTGAGGGGACACTGGTAATGCCTCCCCCCAAAAAATGTTGCTTAAGTCAATCAATTTCTGTCATATAACAGCTAAATTCAGTTAAAAAAAAAAGCTACATATGAAAGTACATAAGTATCTTGCCTTATTTGAAATGTAAAGTGAATACAATGTTTGCCTTTTAGACAATGACTTATTATGCAGACAATTATAAGAAGCTATACATGATGGAATATATGAAGACGTCAAGTAATGTTACTCAAGCTTTTCTAATCAATATATTATTGTTGTACAACATAAATATATAAAGATCTTTTACGTGAACCGGAGTGAAATACTTTTGTCTTTGAAGCTTCAATGCCTTGATATTTATTAAATTTATCGTTGTTTTCAGGAATTTAAAAGCATAAATTACTGCAAATAACTATTAATAACATTATATTTAAATTATTTAAATTTGATTATCAAAGTTTAAGTAATATAAAAAAAATCTATGTTGTTAAAATGCCTTTTTAATATTTAATAATTTTGTATATTTAGTAAAATAATTTTAAAAGCATATTTCAAGGATGCCAATATGATAGGATAACTTTATTTTGTTACAAATTCTACACAGTTAAGTTACAGGTATGTTTAGGTTTTTTAAAAAGTAGCAATAACCTATCTATAGAAGCTGTAGCCATTCCGTGTGCTAGTATTGCGTTAAAATGGTTAATGAAATAAAAGGTGTTTTATATCGTGCTGTACGAAATCAAATGAAATCGCGCTGTGTTACGGCATGCACAAGCCTCCGTCTATTATTCCGTGTCCGGAAGCACTCCGTCGCACATTGAATATGAATTATACATTTTAAGATTTTAATGTGAGAGTTTAGTATTGCAGTTTAACGTACCGGTCCTTATCCGTACCGTTAACCTTCCTTTCAGTCATTTCGTGGGAGAGGACAAATGCAATGCTTTTAACTAGTTCAATTTTAAAAGTTGCGGAAAGTTCCAGATTCGGTTCGTTACTGAGCCACGCAAGGCTGTGAAATGACTTTGCTGACCAGTTACGTCTTTATAGCAAATACAGCCGAGTACTTGCTCATGACATTGTTGTGTTCCCTTTTTGCCGACACATATTTCTGAATAATTAAGTTTAAAGACATGGCAGCGGAGCCAAAATATTTACGTTACGTTCCCTGCATGTTCGCAATGTTTTAAACATCGAGGTGCAATCGCGATAGGGGAAGCACTACATTACTGTATATAATATATATATATTTTTCGTTTGTATTGCTTCTTGTAATATTTGATCAATAAATCTTTGTTATACAGTACAACCGTGCTTCAATCATCTGCTTTCTATATACCTTCTTTTGGGTCACGTGTTCGTTTCATTCTTCTTAGCAAAAGCAGATCTCTGAACATATATTAGTCTAATTTATACACGAATATCCGGCCACAACATTTTTCTTTTTCCAGATATGACATTCTTACTAAAGTTACAAACCCATATTGTTAATAATAATGTTATTTTCATAGTGTTTGCAGACTAGAACAATAGCAATTATTCACTTGAGTGTTGCTTAGTTTTTCCTAAATAATATTTAAAGCAATTAATTAATACAACTATGGCACAGGTATTTGAATACCATTTTAATTAATAAAAATATGCACGCTTATAATTGCGCTTGCAAAGCCCTCAACCAAATAGTTACGTGTTTGTCCAAGGTCTGACAAAACCATGCTCTCAAGCTGAGTGAACACCTGAATAGAAGATCTGCATGCAAAGTCACTTCCATACCACTAAGGCATTTACAGCATTTATTGGACACTCTTATTCAGGGCGACTTACATTTTTCTAAATTCAGGGATAGTCCCCCTGGAGCAAGTTGGGGTTAAGGGTCTTGCTCAGGGACCCACTGATGGTAGTGCCAGAGGTGGGACTCAAACCCACGATTGCTTGGTCTAAAGACAAGCATCCTAACCATTAGACCACCAATACCATACCGAAAGTCCAGACTGACGATAGATACCTTTGCTTTGTATTAAACACCAGTCTTTCCAAGCGGCTTTAGTGTGCTGGAGACCAAACTTGGCTCAGGAACACAGCCAACTGACCTTGGGAAGAGCAAGTCTCTGTAGAAATAACTTTGCCTTTTGGTGCCAGCATCACAGAGTGACAATGATCATATGAATAGGAATAATCTGGGAAGTACTTTGGGAAATTTTAGGAACTTAAACATCCCCTTTTGTCCATGCTAATACAACATTTACGTTAAGAATTATCTTAAAGAAAAATGCTATATATCAGAGTTGCGAGAAAATGGAAACAAATCATTATTCCTTTTCATTTTGTTTAAAATAATAGAAATCGGTCTGCTTCTAAATGAACTGCATAGCTGGAACAAGGAACAGCAAATCAAACGCGTTTATAGGACTTAAATTAGTCCTTGACTCTTTCGGTATGTACTGTGAAATAAGGGAAAACAGGCACACAAGCACTAGTACTACCTGTGGATGGAATGCACCTAATTAGCAGCAGGTGAAGATATCAATCACTACCCCCCGCCAATTTGCTTTGAGTTGCAGGACACAAAACCACTTGCATCACACCGACAGTGATTGCAGCAACAACCATAAAAACAGGGTCACCTTCCTTATATAAATAGTAAATTACTTACAGCAGACTACCAGATTTGTGTTGCAGTGTTTTCGAGGCTGAGAGGCATTTTTCCACAAACGCAAACAGCAAAAGTTGGTCAATGACTTCTCTGAGTCCATGCAAGAAATAAAAGTGAATGTTAGGTCAGAATATTTCATTGTACCGGCTATGTACCAGCTCTGAGACACGTTATTTGAAAAAAACTCACATAATTGCTAGACACAACACTTAAATTTCATTTTGATTAACTGGTATACTAGAAGTTAATCAGTTTAAGTTAACTGAACCTCTTGCATTAACACCTGACGTTGGTATAACTAGTTCTTAGCACAAGGAGAAATGGCTGTCGCATGGTCTTTAGCCGGTGCATTACCTTTTACCATCTGGCCGTTTTCTTTTGTACATTTTTTTTGTTAATTGACTCCCTGACATTTTCACACAGATGAGGTGAGCATGAGATGAAGACCAGCATGTAAAACAAAGCTTTAGGGAGCATCGCAGCCCGTTCGCAAATCACCGCCGATATCGGCTGCAAAATCATAGCTTACATCTGATATAAGGGCAGAATGTATTGGCTAATCTCACTGCAGAATGAGATCTGAATACTGGGAAGTGTTTTGAATCACATTACTGCAGCTTTCAAGTGCCTGTTCAATTGCTAATCTGCACGTTCACGCCCCTTTATGGCCAGGTGAGCTGACTTACTGGCCAAGTAATGACTAATCAAATTAAGTCACGGCCCAGCAAAGTGAAACGAGATCCAGCACATTATATTGGCCCAGACTAATTACAGTCTCCTGTTGGGCTTAAATTTAAAATTCTTAATTGCGAGTTAAGGTATCCTCTAGGCTGAAGAACGATCTTAGAAACTTGCAAGAAACATGTATGGTCTAGAAACCATTGAGGAGTGCAGGGAACCTGAGGAAGAGTCGTTCTTGATGGTGCGCCGGCCCGGCAGAAGGTCCCGCTCTCTAGTGAAACAGAGCACCCCCGCCCAGCCTGAGGAGTCCCGCTTCACCGTCGGCAGTGGCCTGGCGTGGACCGAGACCGGCAGCAGTGACTTCTCACAGACCGCCAGGTCTACGAGGGCCTCGCCAGGCCATGACCATCCTGCACCACTGCCCTCTGTAGAGGAAGGGGGGGACTCTGGAAGGAGCCATTCCGTATCCTCGTCACGCCTTCAGGTGGACGTGTCGCGAGCAGCAGAGGATGCTCCAGATGCTGAGGAAGCGGAGGATGCTGTGACGTTCCCAAGGCAACCATCTGAGGAAACCCCCGCTAAGAGCGTCAGCCGCTCTTTGATATATGATGCCTTGGAGGACACGGCAGATACCCCGATGGATGTAGGAACCCATGGCCCCAGAACTCCCTTAAAAAGGGTTGTCCTGCAAGGTCAGATGTTGCATTCCAGTTTCATTTACATCTCTTTCCCTCCAGGTCCCTGTTAAGCACAGAAAGGCCCAACCTATAAGGAAAAAGAGAATGAGATCTGTGGATAATCAACTTCCTCCAAAAATGAAGAAAAGGGCTGAGAGAGGAGTAAATCAGCGGAGAAGGGTGGGCCATATCTTTAGAAAAAATATCCTTAGTAAAAGCTCCACTGAATACAAATGACCATAAAGTGTGCAGGCATAAGACTACTGATCTTTTTCCCCCCCCAACAGGGGCTTGAAGTCCCAGAATGGCTGATCACATTGATGAAAGACATCGAAGAAGCAACAAAATATGAACTGGTCATGGAGTAGCTCTGTAGGCTGTATGATAAGTTTCTCTTTAGGCTATGAGATGTTTTGCTGGTTTTAAGTTTGAGGTCAAAAAGCAGACCCCCCCCCAGCTGTGTTGGGTCAGATCTACCCCCTCTGGGGGCCTCGTGTTTTTGACACAACCTGACCTTGGGAATAAAAAACTATTTTGTCTCGTCTTGCATAACTTTCATACATTCAGAACATGGTGGCGTGATGCTGTTTTGTGTTAATCATTCACTAGTGTGTTAGAAAAGTAGGAATGTCTGCATGAAAATACTGGCTGGACTTTGTTTGCACGACCATATCACATATGGGGAGATTAAAATGATAAGGTAATCTGCAAGTGCGTTGCATCCACTGACTATCGAATGAATATTAGTGCAGGAGTCATCTAACAATCCATTTTGGTGTGGACTGATGGTACATCATTGAATGACAAGTGATTTCCTAGAAGTTAAATTACAGCCTGATAATACTTTATACATTCTATATATATATATACAGAGAGAGAGAGACAGACATAATGATATCTGCAGATATTGCTAGAAAGTACCTTTTTACTTTCCCTGGAAATATTCACTAGACTGATGCACTTGTTTACCTTAGATAAAAGTATAACACGCTATTGGTAATACTACACCATCTTATGAGTAATTATAATAAGCCACTTGACGGAACCTTCCATTGAGTATACCGCAGTACACTTAATCTAGGCCTTCAGAGACCAGTTAAAATAGATGGGTTAAAAGACAACAAATAACGCAAGCAGAAAATAAGGTCAGTTCATCTGATTCATTTTATGATTTCTTTTACAACTGAAGTCGCGTCTGGCCGCGAAAACGCAAGTCACCATTAACAAAACGGGTGACGCGGATGCTAGCGAATAAACACAGAACATTATTTTTCTTGTACATGAAAGATCAAACACTGTTGTTTTCGACGTGGAGGCACTTATCTCGTCCAAAGTAAATATTGACGTTAAATTCAAATACGCCTCCGACCGGATCTACGCAAAACAGTCACAGGGCATGTAATCGTTACACCTTCTTTTACAAAATAATACCAGTGGCAAGTGCATCAAACATTAACATCCCTGGAGGTCATAGATCTGTATAAATACCTGTACGCGTTGAGTATTATTGGTTATAATCGTTAACGAGGGAAATCTGTTTAAACGGGGATCTGATAGTTTTATTTTTCCAGCCTACAGCAATGAGGGGATTGTTTCGGAGGTGGCTGTGCGTCTTGTTTTTGGCAGGGGTGCGGGGCTCGCCCTTTTTAGCAGCGGGGCCAATCCGCTGCGCACCGTGCACGCCGGAGAAGCTGCGCGATTGCCCCGCCGTGGCGCCGGGCTGCGCAGAAGTGCAGCGAGAGCCGGGCTGCGGATGCTGCAGCGTCTGCGCCCTGGCCAAGGGGGAGCCGTGCGGAGTCTACACGGCGCACTGCGGCACCGGCCTGCGCTGCACGCCCAAGCCCGAGGACCCACGGCCCATACACACCCTCATTCACGGCCAAGCCACCTGCACTGAATACACTGAGAGCCAAGCATCCCAGAGTCCAGGTAGTGCAATACAGAGCAAATGCGTCTTTGCGTCTGTCCCGCTCGCTTTGCGCACTGTCGCTGAGCGTAGCGCACTCTAGATCGCCAGCGACTGACCGTGCTCACTGCGGATTATATAGCTTCTTTTATTTGGATTTGCAAGGAAAATTAACTGTGGAGATCTTCGTGAAAATTATTGCGGACAAACGCATATGTGTCTGCCGCGATCGTAATCATCCGCCTTAATGTGGGGCAGGTGAATTTACGCAGAGTAAGAAAGCCGAAATCAAATGACATTACCCCCCTACAGGTGATACCGAGCTCAACATCGAGGTAGCGCTGGATTACGGCTCCATGCTATACATGCTCTCCGAGGACAAGCCGACCGACCCTAAGGATCTCGTGGACGCCCAAGAAAGCATTAAAGCCAAGATCAACGCAATTCGAAATAAACTGGTGGAACACGTAAGTATCTCTGTTACCCGCCTGCGGATCCTGGTGTTGTGCAGGGTGCAATCCAGTGGCTGGAATGCCTTCATTGGATAAACTGTGGATATATTGTCTATATTTCATTGCGTATACAGCATTTGAGCAAACTAAAAGCTAGATTCTCTCAATAGGGTCCATGTCACACTGAGCTACACAGGGCCCTGGACAAGATTGCAACAACCCAATTTAAACTGGGAGATAAATTCACCACGTTTTACCTCCCCAACTGCGACAAGCACGGCTTCTACAAATCCAAGCAGGTAAATGTTGTGATGCAGCTTCCGTTTATTGTGACTGCGTGTGACATCTGCACAATTCCAGTGTGTGCCTATGGTCTTCTAGCTAGTTAACAACATGGGGCCTCTCTCTCTTTCTCTAAACCCCCCCCCCCCAACAGTGTGAGACGTCTCTGGAGGGCCAGGAAGCCCGCTGCTGGTGTGTGTCCTCCTGGAATGGGAAGAGACTCCCTGGGACCAGTGACCTACTGGGCCATTCTGACTGCCAACAGGAAGTCGCCCACTGAATATGCCCTGACACACGCGCATGCACACACACACGCACACACATGCACGCTTCTTTTTTTATTTATTCAGTATTATTTTAAATCTTTGCGCACTGTGACACTGATTCTCGATTAATCTTTTTAAATGGAATTTAATCTTGTATAAAGCACATCACTTTATTTATTAATAACACATGTGCACATTTAAGTATTGCATACTTACACAAAGATGTATATAATATACCTTTTTTTTGTACAAAAAAACAGACCACATCTGTGTTCTTGCCAAGCAGCTCCATAAGAGGGCGTTACGCCTGCAAACTATACCAAACTCTGTATCCGGGTCTTTTGCGTTTACACTTCAGTACCAATGCATCCATGCTGAACGTGTTCTCAGTACGACACTTCAGCAGGACTAGAAAGTGCCGGTCCAGCTCGCAGGTTTCAGTTTTGCGATCTGGCCGCCAACCTCACGGGAATACCCCGCTGTTTCACGCACGATGTTTTGTTTCAAACGGGTATGTCCACTCATCTACCTCTTATGGGCATTTTTGTTTTCCTGGTCTGCTGTCTGGATTACATTGTAAACAAATGCCTGTCCGAATGTATCCACGAGGAACCTTGTTATTGTCGTTTTGTTCTCTTTTATTGAGTCTCAGATGGAATTTTGCAAAGTTACTTTGTTTCAGGGAAATGTCAAGATGCTGCTCCACTGGGCTCTTCCAGCTGCTTTGCTTTTCCAAAAAATGTGTAATTATATCAACATATGTAACACTATATTTAATAAAACCTCAGCAACATCCAAAGTATGGTGTTTTTTATGCGGGAAAGCCAAACTATGGTCCTTGACAATTTGGACTAGTGTTTCCCAACCCCCAGTCCTCTTGGAACCCCCCAAGCAGTGCACATTTTTGCTCCCTTCCAGCTCCCAACACACCTGTACCAGGTATTCGGTGCTCCTGATTGGCTGGGAGCTGGGAGGGAGAAAAAATATAGACTCTGGGGATCCCTATGGACTGGGTTGGGAAAGACTTAGATAACTATGCACGTCACCAAGAGCTTCTGTAAACTCACAAGGTTACTGGTCACTCACTGGAATCAGCCTAGCTTATTTGAACTTCCCTGCCTCACTTGTAGGTCACTTTGAACAAAAGTGTCTACGATAAGGATATGTAAATGCAAACTATCATATGGAAAAATATATTATAATCCACCAGCATATTACACTTCACTAGCCAGGCATTTTAACTAAAAGTAAATATTCTTCAGAAACGTGTGGATCAGCAAACTTTTCTAATATCCCATAAAGAGCGACGTGATCAGTGTTTTTTCCTGTGAGTGCCCAAATCTGTCACAAGTGATAAAAATGGAGGGATTCCTTTCTGGTTTACAGGTGATTTTATTGCCAGCTCGCTGCTGCTGTGTTGCGTGAGCAACAAGAAAACAACTGACTGGCGGTAAGACGAAGGAGGGCCCTTAGCGAGAAATGATCGGGTCCTCCATGTTCCCCAAGTCTGGTTTTCCCCACACAGAAACAAACATGGCAATGGGGTAGAGGTTCTTAAAACCGTAGGCTCACACACCAGCGGGTATCCAACCCAGACTGGAGATACATGTGGGTTTTTGGAGTGAGGGGGTTTCCCCTCCAGCTGCAGTAAACTGCAACTCTCGCACGACACACGAACTGAACGTTTTGCCCCCACTGGGTGGGTCCCCCATAGTTTCCATGACGGTAAGTTCCAGTGGACCATTGCGTTTCCCTCTGGAAGGTCCCTGAGGGTGTCCTGCGAATAGTCCGGGGACCAGGCCAGTCCAGTCCAGTCCAGCACTTGCACTCACCCTGACTGCAGTTCCCACATGCAACCAAAGGGGGTGCAATGGCGCATCCTTTCTTGGGGAGCATCTCTGAAATGATAACAGCTAAGTGGACAGGAAGTAGCTACAGAATCAGTTTAGGACCATTTCTACCGACATACATATATATTTCTGTATATATAATACACATATACACGCACACAAATATATGTAGTAAATGCATTTTTAAAGCAATTAAATATTGAAAAATCGGCTGGGGTAGGTGTGGGGGAGCACAGTCGTCTGTTGCTAAGGTGACAGAGAAATGAATGAACAGCCTGAGTCGGCCACATCGTACAAGACCGAGGTCGGAGTGCAGAGAGCTGGCAGGGCCTGTATCTTCCACGGTCACCGGACTGCATCTTCACCCCCTTTGGCGTTTTGGCAGGAGAAGTGTTGTTTGGGGGGGGGGGGGCACCTAGCCAAGATCTCCAACCAGTGCCACATGCAGCAGTCTCTGAAACCATCTGGTGTGTGACCATTCTGGTTCCCGGCGAAGTCTCAGGTGAAAAAGACGCACGAGGGCCCGAAAGCACACAGACGCACACATCTGTCAGCTTCCTCGCTGGCATTGCATAAACAGGAAATGTTCGCAGCTCTGTTGGCCGGGGAGATCCAGCCAATGGTGTGGGAGAGGCAGGCAGATCCTTCCAAAGTTTACGTCTCTGGTCCTGAGTCTCGTGAGGCTGTGTCTCACTTGTTATCCAGGCCTTGACACTGTGTGGCGTCCTTTTTGCTGCCATCAAAGCCTGGCAGGGTCTGCCCATATTTGTCCACGCACCAACATATCCCTCGCTTCCTGCCCTTGGATGGGCGGCACTGGAGCAGAGAAAAAAAAACAGGAAAAAAAGGTGATTCAACCCTACCAACAGCTAGTGGTAACATGCTTGTCACTCAGAAGGGCCTCCGTTTCATTGTGAGGGTATATTCCAACCACTTGTCATAGTCAGGATAATCTAGGTAGCACAGGCATTTGCCCTGGACAGGATACCAGTCCATCACGGGGACCAGACATACACTGCTAGTCTTTAGACAGTGGAAGTAGGAATGGCAAAACATAAAAACGAACAGGCTGCTATGGGTTGATGCCCCATCCTGGGTTATTCTCTGCCTTCTGTTTCTTCTGGGATAGACCCCCACAACCCTGAATAGGACAAGCAGGTATAGAAAATGGATGGATGGATGGAAATGAAGAGGATGAATGTAAAGGTCTGTTAACCAAGCATCAGCGAAACGTATGAAGTCATACTTTTGACACACATGTCTTTCAATGACCATATCTTTGAACTTAGAAAAAAAAATTCATGGCCTTATGCAAAGACATTTATATTCAGATATGTGTTCATCAAGCAGCAGAATTTGGGGCCAGGTTTGCTGTGGGATAGGCCAACATGGCATCCTAGGAGGTCAGGCGACTGCATGTAGATTTAAGTTTGCCTGTCTCCTTCACCTTCTGCAAAACCTACAGGTCGAGGGTCTGCGTCCGAGCGTTTGGCTCCTCCTGTGCTACTCTAGGTCTCCATTTTTGGGCCGAAAGGGGTCATCATGGTCCTAGCAGAAAGGCATTTAAAAAAAAACAGCCAAAAGTAAACAAAAAAAAAATCAGCTAAAATATTTGCCTTGGTCCATTTGCGGACTGCTAAGTCCATCTGTCTATTTTAAATAGCTGGCAGGCATTCAAAATAATTTGTTGCTTATTATACCTGCCAGTGCAAGAAATTACAGGCGCATACGGAGATTTACAGAGTTACTGACAGAGAGCGTGTGATTGGCTAGTGGGATGTTTTTTTTTCTAATAATGTATAGCGTGATGAATTCCAGCACTCCTGGGAGACCGAGAGGGAGGGGGAACACAAAGGTGTCAGGCTTGAGCAGGCTAGACCCGAAGGTGTTAATGAGTTTGCACCTTGATGGCTAATGAATGTTACATTGTTACCTTATTTTAAGCATTTTAAATGGCCCTTTCAACATGTCCCAGACCTCCCGTCTGCCTCGAGAAGTCAGGTATTTGTCAGCCTTAACGATTTTGGTCTGCATGGCTCCAGATTTCCATCCACTGATGATTTTACAGGAGGATATTTCAGCGTTTCTCCAAGGGAGGGAGGTGGTACTAACTGGAAACTTGGACCCCCCACTCCTCAGTAGAGAGAGAGAGAGAGAGAGAGAGAATATATCCTCCTGCTTATATCTGTGTCCATCTTCCCTAATAGCTTAAAAAGGCCCAAAGTGTTTCATTAGTGGTCAGCCGGGGAATTGCAAATGTGTATACCGTGTGTAGGATTTAACATTTTTTTAACATCCTTTTTACTTCCAAGCTCTTTAAAAGACATCAGAAGTCTCAGCTCTTCAGTTTTGCCCCCAAAGAAAGTAACTCCAAGGCCAAAAGGTAAAACTTACCTTCGCAGGTTCAGGAGCTTCTTTAACTAGGCTTTTCTAGCTGCTTTTCTAGAAAATACCACCCAAAATAGATACTAAGTGTCTCCTTGCCCTGGTTTCAAAAAGATTGTAGGTCAAAGAGAAAGTGTACATTAAGTACTACACACAGAGTAATATAAATATTACTTTGGTAATTTGATGGCTCAGGATAGTAACTGTATCCATATGACTGCCTTCTGCGACAGTCATTTATTATAAACCAATTGTGGGCTGCACGCGATCTCTAAAATGCCCTTGGGTCTAATTTAGTGCTGCTCTTTCAAGAAGACTCAAGCAATTATGGGTGGGGTGCCTCATAGCTGGTGACCACCTTGGGGTCTGCCTTTAGCTCCAGCCCCCGGGCGCTCTGGCCAACGGGGAATCTGGACGAGACCGCCCCTCCACATCCAAACTAGCGTCGCCTGAGCTGATCTTATAAAACAGTCTTATTTTGTGTAAATGCCCCCCACCCCCGGCACCCAGCGAAGACCCTGCGACACCTCTTCGGTGCTGCTCCTAGACTATGCTCTTATGTAGTCAAAATGTGGCCATATTTTTTCTTAATCTCAAATTCAGTACCGCAAAAAAGAAATAATAACGTAGAAGTGCATCAACACAGTAGGCTGACAGTCCGCTTGAACCACATGTGTTTTGTTGTGACTCTGTGACTCAGGTGATGGCTACTCTGGTTTCAACCTCATTGCTACAATCGCATGCCAGAGGCAGCTATGCTTCGAATAAATTACATAGTGAGACATTTTATGGGGGTGGCAGCTGACCCGTATTTATGGTAATGCCTGCGTAGCCCGTTGCTAGCTATTTGTGGTGTTTGACAACATATACACATCTTTCAAACATTCAGTGGATCAGTGCAGCTAAGCTAGTACCAAAACTCCAAGTTCAGGTTGTTAAAGTTTCATCCGTTAAAAGCTACTTTCAAACCACAACGAATGTCATGTCACGTTCCAGAAAACTTGCTAGAAGCTGCAGCCAACCAAAGGGAGGCGCCTGCACTGCACCAAGCTTATTCTTCTGGTGGAAAACAATTGCTAGCCACGGGCCCTTTGCATCCTTCAGCACCCTGGACAGCTCTCATTAAGCAGGTGCGCTTGGCCGGTCCAGCTGCTGCCGACACCTCACGGACCCGCAGCTGCGTCAGCACAGTAACGTGTCGCGCATCACGCCAGATGCTACGCCAGGCACCTACTCTGCTGCGTCTCCCACTCTGACAAACTCAACTGGCATGTGTTACCTGGTGACGGTTCACCATGCCTGGTGACACGAGATGCTCTTAGACCAAAACCCAGTCGTCGCCACGCGGTCACTGATTTTCACCAGTAGGGACATGCTAATTCAGTATAGCCTGAAAAATTGTACCTGATTCTCGCAGTTTCTGGCTGCAAGTGCCATGCCTGGTGAGTCGATCAGAAGCTATCGATGTTATGCGGACGGCTGGCTGTCCATCCCCCAATCCCCGAACTTTATTTTTGGAATAATCACGGATACGGACATAGTGGAGGACCGCAGAGGGAACTGATGATTCCAGATGGGGCAGCTTAACGTCTTTAAGCTGGAACGACGTTGTCGTCCTGGTCATATCCTTACCTGCTTCTTCTTGTAAAAGCCTTTTTTGTCGCAATTGGGAATGCTGAGACGTCTTGGGTTGAGGGTGTCCGAGACCTTCAGCCTTTTCAGGATGCTTATCATTGCTGTTCGACATGGACCCTGCAGGGGTGGGTGGGGTAGGAATTCTGATGTGAAGAGTGCCACCTGGAACCCACCCCCACTTTTCTACCTTTCTAACTTACATCTAACCTACATACAAGTGGCAGGTAAGCAGAAACTCAATATAGCCAATGAACAAGAGCTTGCAGAGGTAAATGGTCCCTTTACAAACTCTAGCATCAAGCCCAGTACCACGTGTCTCAGGGTGCCCATGTTTACATGCCACACTGAACGGATATGGATTTAATTAGCAAAATTGGGAGCCTTCCCACAATTGTTGTGCACGGAAGAATGTCTACCCCATGTGGACACATCAAAATTATGGGCCATGTTTTACATACATTTTTTTAAGCAATGTTATGATGAACAAGCCAGTCCTTTGGGATATAAACATCACAGGCTGCAGGAACTCAGGAAATAATCAAACAGCTTGTTCAGTTTGACCTGTCATCTCCCTCAGAGTGGCTGATTGTAAACTGGTTTGTTTTTTCCAGATGGAGTTTCAGGACCAACAGCTCAAAGGTTCTGAGGTCTGTTGTGGATCGAAAAACCAACAATCTTTCCCAAATCAACAATGTACTGGATTAAACAGTGTATAATATAACATGTTTCACAAGCTTCCTGTTTTAGCCGGGGCTGTCCCATTCAGTGTGTTCATACAGCCTCATTCTTAGAGGCTGACACACAGATATGTTGTTTGTGTGACCATCCTGAGGGCCATTGGCTTCCAAGCACTAACCCGCAAGCCACCAAAGAGTTGGAACAGCTACAATTTGCTCCGGTGCTACATCCAACCAAAACCAGGGCATACCGGCATCAAAACAGACACATGAGTGGGAAGATTCATCGCCTGTGCAATATGGGTTGGCACACCCCTTGAAGATGAACCAGCGACTGCGGCCACCAACAGAACTGAGATATGGGAATACCGTCAAGTCATCGATTTTTTTCTTGCCAAGTTGACTCCTCAAGACCAAATTAATCAGGGGCTAACCGAGAGCCGCTTGGGGGAGGTTGTCCAGGCTGAGAAGGTGAAGGATGTGATACTTACGTACTCCAGCTCCCGCCTGAAGTCCACAGAGAAGTTGTGCACCTCTTTGTGTTCATATTCTGGGACTGGTTGGACTTTGAAGCTGTGGGCTATCTTGGTCTTCTCCCTCCTGATGACCTCCGCCTTGTGGTTATGTTGGGGGGCCCTGTGCTCCGGCACCCTGGTCATGATCCTGGGCTCCGTGGTGGCTGCCCTGGCACCGCTTGGCTCCTCCGTCAGGCCGGGGTGCTCTGGGCTATCTGCGGAACCAGAGGAGAGGCCTGGTTTTACCACCTCTTCTTCACCTCGGTGCTCCTGCCCCAATCCGGAGGTTGTGAAAGATGCACCAAGCCAACTTCACGAAGAATAACAAGCCTCCCCCCCCTGCCCCCACCCTTCCTTCCCAGAAGGCCTCTCTCCGAGCGTGCTGAAAGGAACAGGGGAGTTATTTAAATACCACTGGTGAGGATTTGTGACAAATTGTTACAGACACGGAACAGTCCGCCTGACCGGAGACATGCAAACACAGCAACCAAATATAGGAAAGGGCCGGACCACTCATCCACGCGTGCACACTGAAGCCTTCGAGTCAACCGGCATTCATGCTGACAGATTATAAAGTGCAGACATTCGAGTCAAGGTGAATGAGACCACTGAGACGGACTATTTCTGAGAGAGAAGAAAATACAGTTTATGCAGGAGTGTGGATTCGCAGACAAAAAAAAAAAGATTCCCCAAAAGCTGACCATCACATGCAGTGAAGAAACCTTTAATTTACCTTAACAAGGTAACCCACCACTCTCTCCGTTTGTTAATTTCCCCAACTCTAGTTCATTTTCTCAGAGAGCAATAATCAAGAATTGAGGCTGCATCGGGCTCATGTGAGGCCTTTTTTCTAATTCTACCTACTGCATCCTACCAGGGAGAACAACACACTTGATATTAATACCTTTCATTAACATCTCTGCCTGCCCTGCCATCTTTCCACACAGCGAATCCCAGCACACACGGTGGGAGTGCTGTGCACTGATTGGTGAAAGTGACCCACAAGTAATAGACCAATTACAATCAAGGAACGCGGATCAAAGAATGTAGTACACAGACACAGGAATCCTGGCTGTGCAGTCAGTCCTTCCATCTGTCTGTGGAAATATGCCATTCTGCTCCAGCTTCGAGGTTCTTGTCCTCTTTGACAAAATGCTCAGCCTGGATCTGTACTCTGAGCCTGGAGGTTTCCCAGGCGGGTTGGGCTAGCGTGAGGAGACCTGAGCAGACCAAAAAGGAACGGGATGCCTCAGACTAAGTGGAAGCAGACTTCAGACGGAGATGCCACTGTGTGGGAGTGTCAGGCGCCAGGAACACGTGGCCACTTCCAAACCCTCCCCTTCTTGGTGGGTCAATTAGTAACCAAGGCTCCTGAGGCTGCGGAACTTTCAAATATTGGTCAAAACACATCTGTTGATTTTACTTTAAAAATAGCAGACAAACAGGCACAGTCTCTTAAGAAAAAGACATTTTTGGAAACTTGCGTAACGTCAATATTTATTCGTAATGTAAACCTGTATATATGTGCTTCAGGATTTAAGTTTATCTAGCATTTGCACAATTCTGCTTTGGACCTGTCGGGCAGATTGCCGTTCATGAACAGCCTAGCTATCTGAATTTCAGCTGACCTGCCTGTGGATTCACAATAACATTGACGCACATGAGGTAGAAGGCTGTGATCTGTGTCATCTGTGATGGGTTCAGTATACCCAAAACATAAACTGTGTGTAAGGTCAGGGCTGGGGGGGTCATTTCCTTTCCACAAATTAAAAACTGAAACCGCCAAATGCGTCGCCTGTTTTTGCGAGGCACCTTCCAGGAATCTTCCGGAAATCTTCAGGCAGGGCGCACCTTATCCATCGCTGCGGGTGATTCTAGGCTCACCGCTGCCGCTAGTTTGCCCTGGTCACTAGATATATTTGAAGCTGTGAGAATCCAGCGTGAGATTCTTTTCTTTTTATAGTTTATTTTTATATTTATTTTTTTATATTAGTGTGCGATTGTTATTAATGGTGCTGCTCTTTTTTTGAACTTCTATCTTCTCTTCTATCATGAATTCTATATCTGTGAGCTACGCACTAGAATTCTAATGTACTCATACTGTCCTGTACTTGTGCCAGTGGCAGTAAAGTCTACAGTATCTATCTATCTATCTATCTGTGGAACTCCAAATCAAAGCATTATCTATTATTGATTGTAGCCAGCCCCCTTGACCCTGAATAGGACAGGTGGTCACAGAAAGTGTATGGATGGATGTATGGATGGATGTACGGATGGATGTATGGATGGATGGATGTATGGATAGATGGATGGATTTATGGATGGATAGATGGATGGATTTATGGATGGATGGATGGATGGATGGATGGATGGATGGATGTACGGATGGATGGATGGATGGATAGATGGATGGATTTATGGATGGATGGATGGATGGATGGATGGATGGATGGATGGCTTGTAGCCAGAGAAGGACTTACATCATCAGTTTTGCACCTCCTTAGACTTTTGAAAAAAAAAATTGTTCCAATAGATCAATTTGTGTCACACGCGCCTACACGGTGTGGCAGCTATGCCCGCTGGACTCGTTAAGAGTAATACTCGTTAACTGTTGTCGATTGTTCTGAAGAAGTCCTGTTCAGGTCATTCATCTCGGCCTCCCTGGTAAGTGCTAACATCTGTTTGTAACATGTGACTTCCCATAACCTGCACACTCTCGTTTGTGACCTCATTCATAAAATCAGCTTGTACCCTGCATCTCTTAGAGTGCATGCGAGTCCACCGCCATGACGATGTCACCTGGTGTCGTTTGACTGGTTCCCTAAGCCCAGGATTAGCGGGCTAACCTAAAGCTTGGTAATCATTGTCGATTTGTATCCAATTTCTGCCTGTGTGGGGGGGGGGGGGGGGGGGGGGGGGGGGGGGGGGGGGGGGGGGGGGGGGGGGGGGGGGGGGGGGGG
>JAODKC010000082.1:4635871-4661383 GCA_026777985.1 Mormyrops attenuatus | reverse complement strand
TCTCCTGGTTTGTTTTGTTGGGTTATTTGGCCTGTATACCCCCGGCTGCCGGTGAACACGGGTGGTTCTACCCCTGGGACCCCAAATTCACCCCCCCCCCCCCCCGAAATCTTTGCAGGAGAGTGGGAAAGAGGCCTCTCAGTCTCTCAGTTCAGTCAACAGGTTAAAGTTTTGGACAAAATCATCTCCAGCAAGGGGGCCAAAGAGAAGCTACAGATCAGAGGGGGCTGCACTGGGTGCTCACTAATATCAAGACAAAGAAATTCTCTGAAATATAGGGAATAAGCGCTGCCTTCTCTGGGACATGTTATTGAAATGCACTGTGACCTTTCTAGCATGAACATGTGACCGTAGCATGTTAACACGCCCCTTTGACCCGAGTTTAGGGATTATGGGGTTACCTCAAGTCAGCTCACTCTCTCTATTTCAGCCCTGCTTAGCCTCAATACAAACCCTTTGTTATAAAGGCCCTGATTATCTCAGCCCATGTTGATGGCTGGACTCAAATATAGAATTGCGATCCACATGGTTATTATCATTAAACTCGAACAGTTGAGGTAAAATCCCCCAAGGCACATGGCGCCAGTACCTTTTGGATTACAAGCTTGCTCATCTAAACACCATGCTGGCGGCCATCCAGGGCTGGGGAGACGACCCCCCCCCCCCATTGACAGATGAAAGTAACATCAGCCACTGTGTTGAGCCAGTTTAGAGTTTAATAATTTACTGAAACTATTCAATAGCAAGGCCCCTCCTGGATGGGGGGCAGATTTCAGAGGCTGAGTTCTAATTAGTCTCTGATTAAAAACCTACAACATATGGTAAAGGGATGCATCACCTGAAAAACTGAATGATAGCTCACACAACAGACCACAACATGTGACATTGGTCTGGTCCCCACAGACCTTGGGGTGAAAGTTGGCTAGTGCCGGTCCAATTCATCTCTCTGATAGTCAGGTCAGCACTTTCCGGGTTCCTGTTAATGGGATTTCCAAGCCCTGCTCACATCCGAGCCCTCAAAGTTGAATCTGACTGAGCTGAAGCTTTTGTACTGACTAACCATAGAGGCAGTCCTCTGGGACAACCTGGGAGATGTTTTCGCATAAATTTATGTTCACACTCACATCCCAAAGCTGTTATATACTTGAACCCTTACAAAACACCTTGGATGTGGAAAGATCTGTGTGTTTATATCTTTCCCATCCATACTTAGTGGAATCGTTTAGTTACGACAAACAACAGGGATTTCCTAATTAAATAAAACTAAATTTTGCTAATGAAGTCGATAATGTCCCTCCTTCCCATGCTGTCCTATGAAGGAAAAACACTACATTGACACCAAAAGTGAGAAAAACTGTGTTTTGCCTTGGTTTTAGTGTGGATTTTGTAGTTACCACAATATTCACACTCTGTTTTCATAAAAACTGAGGATATTTGAACTAGGGTCACAAGATCAAACCTAAGAGGCCCAATTTCAATCAAAACTCAGTTTTGATAAAATATGCAGCTTTGCCTTTATAGGGCAACACAGTCTGCATTTAAAGGGTTTACATTCTGTCCGGCTTGCAGTTTCCTGACACATTTGTTTGATGTACTGCTGTGGATACCACTCCCTATTAAAAAACTTTAAACATCACTGTTTTGTAACATGTGTCTATATAAACCCTTGTTGCATTATGATGTCATAATAGAAGCATTTACCAAGAACATTAGGATTTATGGGAAAAGCACTGAGATAATGTAAATAAGGAAGTTAAATATCCAAAATAAGAATCTGTTCAGACATCATCCTTGGGAATGACGTAGACCTTATCCATCCCTATACTTTCCTCCAAAGTATATCTCTCACACAGACACTCATGTGCTCCATAAAAAGCTTATTACAGATGAGCTGTATCTCAGTCTCATATACTATTTTACCATGCCTCCCCAAGACTGAAACATTTGTTCAAAAAGAATCCCTCTTACATCTCTGTCCCCTCTAATCACATGCCATTAACTAAAATCTGCCTGTGTGAAAGATTTCTTTTTGAAAACACACCAGATGTCCCCAGATCTTGGAGTTTCCCTAAATAGTTTTCCGGACCTTTCTATTTCAATATAAGGAGGAGACCCACCACAATCCATACCCTCAGATCTGTGCCTCACCTCCCCTGACTCCCCCTCTAGGTCTTCCTTAGGAACGCCCCGCCACCCCTGAAAACTGTCCAGAGATGGACGACTCAATCTTCTGTCTTCATCTGGGTGAACGTCCCCTGCAATTTGAAACTCTCATAGCAGCCGCAATTGAAAAACAGGCATGCACCGACTTGCAGTCGATTAGGGCGACCTGCAGATCTTTCACTGCCTTCTGGAAACCCAAGCTTAATGTGTGTATGCATGTTTCGCGAAGAAAAGTTGCCAAGGAAAACAAATCTGTATTTTCTTAGCAGAGAATCTTATCTGGGGCACCTTAGTTTACATTTTTTTTTCTGAACTGAGGTAACTTCAAATTATGCCTGTCCTTAAAGGTACAAGGATAATAGTTACCTAGACGGGGATTAAAAAGAATGTCAGATACCTCTATCCTACTTTCAGATAACTGTAAGCCTAAGAACCAAATTAAAATTATTTCAAAATATCATTACATTAAAATCTGATGTTTCTGTAAAGCAGATGCACAGAGTAGTTTGGTCTTATGTTGAATAAAAGGGTCGTAAATTAAAGCATTATAAAATGTGCAAGAAATTGAAAACTACTGTTTTGAAGTACTGTTTTGCATTTTTCTGTAATTTAGTGCCACCTGCTGGTTAGAGGACCGACTGTTACATTTGTTGCCGAAAACAATGTATTGTTTCTGAATACATATGGATATGCACAGTGTAAAATATGTAGGCCTGTATTCAAATTAGTAAATTAGTATATTAGTAAATCATGCATTCATTGACATATTTTTTTTAAAACTAAAATCTCGTAAAGTCATCCCTTCACATTTTACAGGATTAGAGGAGGAACATCACGTGAATGTGAAAATGTGTGAATAATAGACCTACTTGGGTCTATTATTAGAAATGCAAAAGTTGCAGCATATAAAAGTTCAAAAGTGAGGCTGGTTGCTGTGACAAAGACGTGTAGCATACCGAAGCCAAGATGCGTAGATCTAACAGTTTTTTAAAAAATTGTAATTATTTTTTACCAAAAACAACTTTTAATATTAAATCACTTACAGTAACAAATATTAAATAACAATAATATTCATATTAATTTTATATTATCCACATTTCCAGTATTGTCTAAGCCTGTATTTCAGCTTAAGTGTAATTGCAGAGTTTCTGTGACCTATGGCCAACGTACGAAAAACAGAAACCACAAATGGCAATTTCGTGAATCTGGTGGGGCGACTGCATAGGATTTTTCCATTTTCCATTCATTTTGTTTCCCACTTGGAGCCTTGTCAAAGTATCACAGAGAGGATTAAATGTTACAGCTGAAATCGACTCCTGCATCCTTCGAGTTTAAAATCAATAACCCCAGTCAATGTAGACCACAATAAAGAGTAGGCCACTGTCGCTTTCCTTCATATTGATGCATACCTGCTTGTTTTATTTTAACAGGAAATCTATAATAAAGTACCTTTGTGACACACAGATACATAAAATGTCAAATATTTAATCACAAAAGATAAATGACTATTATGGACACGGGACATGATTCAGGCAGGGAAATGAGTGTGACGATCCACTGGCAACTCACGAGTTAACAGGATTTTTAAAAATACAACTAAAAACACCCTGGGGAAAATATAACAAAACAAGCAGACCACAAGGGGTCAGAAAAAAAAATGGGGAAAATAAGGAATGAACTGAAAAACCGAGAAACTAAACACAATTAAGGAACAAGCAAATACTGGGTAACACGGGGAGCAGACCTAGAAACTAAACAGATCAACAACATGCAGCTACTCAGCACACAACTGACTATGGAATTGAACTCAATCAGGCACATAAATACACAGGAACACCAGGGCAAACAAGGAACAGGTGCAATTAATAATCAATTGACCAATCAAGAGAGACACAGGAACAATGAGAAACAGGTGGAAGTGGAAACATTAAATGTGCACAAGGACTAAGGCACTATAACAATCACCAAGTCAGGGAAGCACTAGAGACTAGTGAACATTACAGAGGGCTGACTACACTAGGAAAAGAATCAAAAAGGACACAAGCAGGGAAACAAAGAACCATGCAGTATCAAATACTAGGAACAACAAAAATCACTAATTCAACAAAACAAGTAAGGCTGGGTTTGAACCCTTGACTGTAAGATGACAGCCTCTGTGCCACACACTCAATCCCCTGAGCCCTGCGATAGTCCGAGGAGCAGTGGAATACACAAGGGTTAGACAGGGAGCAAAAAGGTGGGATGGCCAGCAGCACCTGCTGGCCAAACAGGGTAGGGACACGGAGGGTAGGGTTGGACGGGCGCCAACACTAACAAATGACAGATGTCAGATGACAGATGTAAAACAAATTCCTTTTGACCCGTAACTACATCAGATGAATTTTGCTGACAAAATTGGCATGTGGCATAATGGTTGGCGCCTTGCATGGCAGCCTTCCCCACCGGTGTGTGAATGGGTGAATGCTATCATGATCAGTAGATTAATACAGTGGGTGGGAATATGAGGAACTGCTTTGGCCTGGTTTTTCTCATATCTATCAAATAGAACTTTTGCATTTGCTGTCGGCAAAGAAATTTCCTCTCCCTCCATACTTATATGTGGGGTACCCCAAGGCTTAGGTTTAGGTCCGATCTAATTTTCTCTATATATGCTCCCTCTTGGACACGTCATCCAGCAATACAAGATTAACTTTCACAGTTATGCTGGTGATATACAGCTCTACCTGTCTTTGGATGCAAATGGTGCGTCTAATTTATTGATTCTTTTAGCTTTTATTAATGATGTGAGAAATTAGATGTTCTATAACTTTATTCAGCTTAACATGATAACTGATAAAAGAGAGATTTTATTAATTGGCCCATAACGGAATACAGTTCATGGTAAGCGGGCTTTGGGTTCACTGGCACATAGTATTAAACTGGTGTCTGGGAACTTAGGGGTACATTTCAATTCCAGTTCGAACTTTGAACCTCATGTAAATAAACTGGTACAGTCCAACATTTATCAGCTGAGGAATAATGTGTAGGTTATAGCTTATCTTTTGAAGATACGGAACAGATCATCGTACTTTTATGACATCTTGCCTGGACTATCGTAATGGCTTATTTGCTACACTGAACAGCTCTTTTCTTGTTCATCTGCAGTTGGTACGGAATACTGCAGCTAAATTACTTACAAGCGCAAAAGCTCATGAACATATTACCCTAATTTTGGTGTCATTTTCCTGGCTTCCAGTTCAATTTCAATTTTTGCTGTGATGACTCTCAGACTTTGGAACGGCTTACCTCTAAGCATTACATAGGCTGACTTGTTTAAACGTATAACTTTTATTGCGTAACCTTTGTAAGTGTATTTATCACTTGATTTGCATTTAATGTTTTATAGAGTTTATTTCGTTAGACATTATTTCACTTATTTAATTTGTTCTTGCATATATTATAGTTTGTATCTTTTCATCATTTTTGACTGTTTACCTGGAATGTCGTTCCTTTTATTTCTTTTATTTGTTTATGTTTCTTTATTTCTCTGTTGGCCCTGCCCGTCATAATGCAAAGCACTTTGTGCCACCTGGCTTGAAAAGCTCTATACAAATAAAAGTATAAAGGTATGAAGGTAAATGATAACCAGCTTCAGTCAATGGTTTAAATGATTTATACAAGCAGTCCAGTAGAAAAAAATGTATAGAATTATTGCCATTTATAGTTTTCCACTCAACTTTTAGAGGTATATAAATTACAAGACATTATTTTAAATGGTTTTACATGCTGAAATAGAAAAAATATAAGATTTTTGCTAGTTAGTAAATCATGCTGTATAGAGTAAAGCCACATAAAATGAACAATCAACGTACAGTATTTAAGGAATATTCAGATTTTTATTTTTTAAACATATATAAACATTCCATTTCCATTTGCATATATACAGTATAGAAATACAAGGATGCAGTGGAATACTGTATTGGGTATTAAGTCACTAAAAGTCCCTGATTCTGATTGTGGCTGGGTCTGTCAAACTCCCAACTAGTAACACTAACAGTTTGCATCAAAATGCTTCCTAGTTTAGTTGATTATTATATGTACATCCATCCATCCATCTTCCAAACGCTTATCCTACGGGGTCGCGGGGAGTCCGGAGCTTATCCCGGAAGCTATATATGTACATTATTGTGTGAAATCTAAATCAAATATAAAATTATTTGCAAACTATACAAATAGAGCACAGGTAGGTCCTTCTTGTAAAAAAAAGAAGTCCTACAAATATTCAGAATGTTATAGACATCAAACTATTTAACTTTAAGACACTTAATACACTGAAAGTATGTATGATGCCTTCAAAATGTCTTTTAAAATAATCATCAAAAATAAACAATGATAAATAACACAACTGAACAAAAAAATGCCTAAAATAAGCTACATATATCAATTAAACACTGTTGCATATATAGAACGATCTGAGGTTTTTTATCTCAATAAAAATGTACTATATATAAACATAGCAATGCGTTGATAAAATATATTAGAGTTTAAATACAAAAATACTCTAGTGTGTATATAACGGTATTTTAAGATACAGGTAGCTAAATAAAATAATGGTAATGAGGGGCTTCAGCAGCGAGATCGCCAAACATATTTACAGAGAGCAGTGTCGCCCACTTTACATAACAGGACCAATATAAGTTACGTTCATTTACATCCACAATATAACTGTTAGTATTTGATATGAAGTTGTGTTAATGTCGTATCACTGGCATTAATCTGGGGTATGGGTATATACAGTATTAACAGTACAAAATAACGATTCAAAACAGCTCTGTTCTGTTCAGTACCATTCAAACAAACATTTTGGAGACGCCAGGTAACAGCAAAGGTACTTAGGAATGAGCCGCATAAGACTTTTGCCAACAAAGTCAAAGCAGTCACCCCTAGACAGGAAGTATGAAAGACCATGTGTACAGTTTCAGGTGAATGACCTGGAATCCGAACTGTATGTCATATCATATGCAAGGTTGAGCGTGGTCCTGGGGCTCTGCAGTGGTCCTACTTGGCCCTCGCTGACCCGATCATCACCTTGGAGACAAAATTGACAATGGCACTGGCCGGTTGTTCGGGGTCGTGCTCGGCAAACAGGTGGCACATGTTCTCTGTGGCACTGCCCCCCTTCCTCGCCACAAAGCCAAAGATCCTGTGGAGAGATGAGTCCAATATGTTTGCCCTTTTACAAAAAATAGCTTGTTTCCTTCCTAATTAAAATAATAATAAAAAACAATCTATGATTGGGTAGGCCAGGCTCATATTTGGTGGGCCAGGCTCATGATTGGGCAGGCCAAGCTTGTGATTGGGTGGGTCAGGCTCATGACTGGGTGAGCCAGGCTCATGATTAGATGGGCCAAGCTTGTGATTGGGTTGGTCATGCTTGTGATTGGGTGAGCCAGGCTCATGACTGGGCAAACCAAACACTCACTGGTCACTGTGGAGTCATGTCTGGTAGAGCTTATGATTTTAGTTTAGTATGGAGTTTAAAAAGAAGCTGGAACCTGACTTGGGTTTTTAATGCATTGGAGCGCTACAGCTGGTCATTTTCACTTTGACCCAGATGGGCCAGGTCTCGGACAGAAACACAGAGATAGACTTACTTCGCTAAGGAAGAGCCATCTCTGGTCCACCTACATGGGACGCATGGAAAGAGACAATATTTATAGGCTATTTCAGGTTGTGAAATAATTCCTTTAAAAGTATGTTTAATATATTATAGAAACTGGAGAAACTTACTTCCGGTCTTGAGGGTCCAAGGCACAGAATATTACAGTGTTGACAGCATGATGTCTCCTGAAGAATAATCTAGAAACAGAAAAACAGAGGGATTGAGCCTGGATTGCTATAACGTTCATCTGTGCTCCAGTCACATGGTTTGGGTTTTGAACTGCATGATAGTATTACTGGAATGTGTGTGGTGGCATCATCTTGGTGCTTGGCAAGGCTACCTGAACCCATGTCGACCCCCTACTGCAGCATGATGTGCCTCTCCCCCCATGCAAATGTCACATGACTCTCAGCATGTGATGCCTGGGGTATAGTGGAGGCGGCACTCACTTCCTCTGATTGTCCGTGAGGGTGATGCCCTGGGCGGACACCTTGAAGTGCACCACCGTAGAGATGGGTGGAGGGTCCATGGCCAGGGTCAGGCTGGTGGCCTTCTGCACAGCCTGGTAGCCTGTTAGGGACTCCATCTCCACAGAGCCCAGGAACCACACATTACAGGCTGGAAGGGAGAACACACAGCTTAGCAAGCGTTACATGTCAGTGAGTCATTTTTGGGTAGTGGTCTTTCATTAATTCTTAATGTCTTAAGAGACACTGCAACCCTATTATAAGCAGTAGAAAGCAGTCGTTAGACAGATATTCCAGTTTGTGCCAGTTACATACACTAGTGACCAAAATTGTGTATGATTAATGTATAATTGTAAAATTGTATGATAATGTATGATCGTAAAATCATACATTAGACGATTTAAAAAGTAACTGGAGCAACGGCTGAATAAAGTTCTGCAATCTCTAAAAGTTGCAACCGTTTCCATAATTTTGGCCACTAGTATATTTGTAATCCACCTCAAAATATTATGGATATCTTACTTAGAATAATTTTTGAAATTGATGATGATATCTGGATGTGTTGAAATGATGTACAGACACTTTTGAAAATGTAATGTATCTGCAGATACATTGCTGGTACCTGCTCCCTGTTTGAGCAGCTCTGCCGCTGAGTTGATGGCTGTCTGTGCTGAAGGCCCTACGATGTCCTCAAGAGGATCTGTAGAAGGCAGGAGACCAGGACTCAGGCTGGCTCTGACACATCGACATCTCACTCACCGGCCCATTCTGTTTTCTCAGGCTTTACAAACCACAAGCAAGGGCTCGAGGGAAACAGAACATGATGACTGAACTGAGAAGTAAAATATGGGCCAGTTTATCAATGTATCCATCACTGAGCCCAGAAGAAACAGCTTTAATTTGTCCTAAATATAACGATGATTCTTTTGCCATCAGGTCAGTTAACGGTCAGCAAATCACATTGAATTAGAGTGGGGTGGAGAAGAATGGATTGGATTGAGTGAACTGGAATGGAATGAATTGGAAAGAACTGGCATGGAATGAATTGGATTTGAATGAAATGGAATGTAATGGAATCAACTGGATGGGAATCTATCAAAATGGGCTCAATGGGAGTGGAAGGGAATGGACTGGATTGGACTGCACTGACTGGCTGGACTGGACTGGACTGGAATGGAAAAGAATGGAATGATTAGAATAGAATGTATCGGATTGGAATGTATTGGAACTGACTGGAATGGACTGGATTGGAATGGACAGAACTGGACTGTAATGTATTGGATTGTGATACAATGGATTGGAATGGATGAAATTATTTTGGACAAACTTTCAAGGTTAGGGTCATGGTTAAAATCAGTTTAACAGGGGAGATGGATGAAAGTGAATGTAGCAAGTCTGCATCGAGAGACACAGCCCTAGGGTGGTCATCGGGCAGCCAGGTCAATAGAAGCAAGGTGACAGAGTGCTCACCTCGGTCAGGTATGATGAGCTTGCAGGGCAGGGCCAGTGGGATGATTGAGTGGTGACACACCAGGGCAGTGAGGCTGCCTGTGGGAGCAAACACATGAGGAATGCCTCAGCGCCTTTGACGATACACTGTGAAACCGATGCAGACTCAGCGCCTAGTACCACATTCATGCAGCTCTTTCACAATCACATTCAAATTCAGACTGTTTGTCAATATAACAAAAAGAATTTGAATGAGTTCTATAAACAGTAACAATTTATATAAAGTTTCAAGCAATGTGCATACATTTCCGGAATAAGTTAAAGACTTCATTCATGAATCAGGGTTCTCACTTGTGTAGCTAGCCTCATAACTACAGGACATAGTTATCTTTCAGTGTTGCCACTAGGGGGAGACTCTCCATTCCTTTTGCCTGCTGTATATTGAATTCAAGGATACACACAGAGGCTCACACACTCGTACACTCCATTGCAAGGTTTTTGAGAGGGAGATAAAACTGGGGAGAGTTGATTTACCAAAGTAGGGCTCGTTAGGACACCCTTTGAGCCGCACACCCTTCTGCGCGCGCTCGATCAGAAAGTGTCGAACCAGCTCATTAGACGGGTCACCCCCTGCAAAACACAGACCGCACACACATGAGGGACCTGCATTTAATCTCTGCTTTTGCCGGAGTACAAATTATTAAGCTACTAAGAAGCTATAAATAAAATACAAAGGAACCACCAGCAGCTAAACCGATTATATAATAATAAATATGAAGACTAGCTATGCTTTTCCACATTGATCACATCTGACAAACGGCAGATCCGCACACATTTAACACCAATTCTGTCTATGCCATACACTGGAAAGATGGCACCCAGCTGTGATAGATTCCTCTCCCCTTTCACAGGCATGACAAGTCAAACTCCAATCTTAAGGAGATGTCTGGGGTCTACTGGTCTCACAGCCAAGGGGGTGTTATGTGTGTTATAGCTTCTATGTTAGTTCTCTGAGTTAACAAATTGCATCTGCACTTCCCTGCAAGTCTGACAGAGGGTGCTGTTTATCCTATCAACTGAGGGGAAGAGCCCACCTCTCTTGCTCTGCTGCAGCACAGAAGGAGGGGGCGTGGCCACCTTCATGGCCAGCCCGTAGGCACCCCGGAATGAGTGGCTGTCCCGAACTATGAAGGATCCAGGCTCTTTGTCCTTCAACACCGCGATGGCTGCAAGAGTTTGGAAACACAAAGGACTAAGCGTGACACTGCAACGTGGTTCTCTTCCTGGTGTGACATATGACATCAGAAGTTTTAACATGCAGAAATACAGGAGTATTTTTTTCAAGTTATATGAATGTGTAAAGGTGCTATGCGAATTACACAAAGCTTGGATTTTTGATGTCAAAAAACACTAACCTTGGTCTCTTGAGATGTCTGGCTTGTACCAAAATTTAGACGTGTCCTGCACAAACTTCACGGTCTCCTGCTTGCCAGCAAATACATCTTAGAAGGCACAAAATGCACAAACAATAGGGACCCATTAAAATCCAGGTGATGCTTATGAATCAGGTGCATAGAGATTGGGGAGGCCAAGCGTGGAGGTGACCACAGGGGTCTTGAAAGTGTATCATGATTCGTCAAAGGTGGAAACCTACTCTAAGGACAGAAGAAAGCTACAGGCTTATGTTGCATTGAGGCTTTTGTGGGTGTGGTTTCGTTTGGAATAAGCAAAGCCGGAGTGGGGATGTAGGGACGTACCATGTACTGACGGGGGTGCACTCGCGGCTCGCGCCGAGGGGTCTGGTTTTGTTTGGAATAAGCAAAGCCGGAGTGGGGATGTAGGGACGTACCATGTACTGATGGGGGTGCACTTGCGGCTCGCCCCGAGGGGTCTGGTAGGGGACTTCCGCAGGGGATATTGGTAGGACTCCTATTGTGATTGCTTGGGACCTGAGACCCAAACCCCAGGCCATGTTCTCCCTGGGAGACCCTCCTCTTTTCGGGGAGGGGCGGCTGCTCCAGAACCCCGTTCACACCCGGATCCCCCTCGCTGGGACTGGAGTTGTCATGCTCTTCAAAGCTCTGGCCAGAACTGCAGCTCAGAGGGTACCGGCCGTGACAGGAGGGGGCGCCGTCGTTCGTGTGGGTGGAGCCATATTGGATCTGTGGGTTGTACTCCAAGGGACCAGGGTACTGCGAGGTGAATCCAGGTCCAGACCCACCGAGAGAGCACTGCTGCCTCGGTCGGGGCTTAGAAGTCAGGCTAGAACACACCATGCAGTGAACTTAATGCTGCACGACCGCCCTGCTCCATCATAGTATCATATCTGCAAATCAGTTTCTTCAAATCAACAGTTTTACTTGAAATATTTACAACAATATTTTAAGAAGTACTTTGACAGAAATAACACAATGTGCACTTTAGGAAAAGCCCAAAATATTTTCTAACAGTTTGTAACAGACCCACTTCACACAACGTGCATTATGGAGCAGAACATGGCTGTATGGAGCTTGTGAATGGACTCCTTATAGAAATTATAATACTTCATCAGCGTAGTATGACGTTCATTTTTACATTTCATTTATTCAGCACACAAACTTTAATACAAAGTGACATACATACTTGGGAGGGCCGGTGTCACCCAGGCCCTGGATTAACTGGGGGTTAGGGATTTGCTCAAGGCCCCATCAGTGAAATCACTCTGCTGACCCTGGGACCTTCCGATCGCAGGCACTGTGTTATCACTGGCTGAGCCACACACTGTCCCCCCCAAATATGTACATATGTACAGAATGGGACTGTAACCCCTTCGAGGTGCAATCCTGCATTAATTAGATTTAATGACAGGCAGTACCTCTCTGTCCTGGAAACGAGACCGTCGACAGATGCTGCACGCATGGACG
Source organism: Mormyrops attenuatus (assembly GCA_026777985.1). Classification (NCBI taxonomy): domain Eukaryota; kingdom Metazoa; phylum Chordata; class Actinopteri; order Osteoglossiformes; family Mormyridae; genus Mormyrops; species Mormyrops attenuatus. The sequence continues at coordinate 4,648,760 of JAODKC010000082.1, read as the reverse complement.
CGAATGGCCGCTGGTATGCCACAGGGTTGGGGGGCGCCGGGAAAGCCACGGGGAAGCCCTCCCCATCGAGCGACGCTGCGGTGTGACCCAGGCTCTCGGGGTATCCCTTGGACTCTTCAGGTAAACACACAACAGAACCAATCAGTCATAAACCACTACATCTGCTATAAAATGATGGCAAAACCAGTTCCTTGGGTTCCCCCACTGGAAAGCCTGACTCGGAAACCTCCTGTGGCTTGATGTTAGAGGTGTTCATTGCTTGTATCAACCCCGATGTGCACAGTGCAGCTCCTTACTTGAAAATCAATTCAAGTCAGACTTTCCATTTTGGCGGGTAACTTCCATTTTTCTAAGTTCATTGGCCAAAAGTGAAAAAAAAAATCACCTTAGCTTCTCCCTGTACTGCTGAATGTATGTCCGGATTGGTGGATATTGCTACTGGGGAGCGCAGAAATGTACAGCTGTATTTCAAATTACCTCCTTCGCTGCCTGTAATGTGCACTATATAGGGAAGGTAATGTAGGGAATGAGTGAATAGGGAACAAATGGGGGGCATGGAAAACAGGCAATCTCTGATTCTTTGAGGATCCAAGGACTTCTATTTGTCATTGTGCCAGAGGGTTTGCATAAGTACAAGTTTGTTGAATCTTTGGAGAGTCTCCCATGAAAAATAAGCTCACATGGACAATGATATGATTTCGATCTCCAAGCAGCTGGATGTGTCTCATCAGCTTGAACCTCAGCATTGAGACCTCGAAGGTGGAATCGCAATCTAAGGGGGGGGGGGGTCTATGATCCAGTGTTCAGAGGCTTTGATTTCCAGATAATCGTTCTCATTGACATAGAAGCTGCACCCATAATCTCAACAAGACTGACCAATGTGTTCTTGAGGTGGGGGTGGAACAGCCAGGGATCTGAGCATGTTTGGGTGGGTCAGGAAGGTGGGGGTAGTCATTGACATTGGGCTGGGGAGCCCCCCTGATTAGACTCCCCAACAAAGTTGCGGAGGACCTTAAAGCACACTGCCTCACCCACTGGCAGCATTCCTCAGGTGAAACACTCCCCCTGGCCTACAAGACACTGCCTGGGGGCCTTTGTCACCATCTATGGGTCAGAAAACCTGCACACCCCCCCACCCCACTCTCTTTCTCCATCACCCAACCCACATGGAGGAAGGTGAGAAAGAGGACAGGACAAGCCAAGCCACAGACAAAATCATCAGAATAAAAACTGATTTTCACGACTTCCTAGGAAAAAACTTTTAACCGACAAGGCTTCCAGCTTTCGTATGACCCCACTCACTCCCCACACCCCTAGAGGTGCCGGAAGGAATTTGGAGTTCACCACCTACACATCAAACTCCTCTCCATAGAGGCTGCCCCCCCGTCTCCAGCCTTTGTTATGTTTCCATAGAAACACAAGTGATTCCAAATCACCTTCAGTGCTCCCAAAATATAGTGCAGAAACACATTCCAGAAGGCCGCCGCCTCGCGTGGACCAGCTGGCCATCCCAAACCAGAGAGGCTCTAATGAGCGTCCCAAGAAGGCAGGATGGAGCGGGGTCATGGATTACCTCAACGATGGCCTCTGCGGCGGGGCCTGCATGTGGAAAGATGCTTCAAATGTAGAGCTGTGCCAAGGAAAGCCTTATTCTGCACCTAATCCGCCATTACTCTCAGGCTCCTCAGTTTGGAAATCCACATAAACCCAAAACCAGAAAATGACAGCCAAAGAAAGATGCATGAACACAATGAAAGGCTACCCCAAGGGTACGACACACTAAAATTAGCCACTCTAATAATCACGATTCTGACATACATTTATAGTTCTGCTTCTCAATCAGGGAAATGAAGTAGATCCATGAGAGAAACAGTGGGTTTAGTAGCCTGAACTGATCACTGTACATATACAGGGTTTTTTTTCATTGGATGGCTGAATAGTTTCTGGTCCTTGCAACTACATAGATACCATTTAAAATGCTGTGGAGTTTTACTAGTTAGTCTCTGGAAAAATGACACACACTCTGCTTTTGCCAGTCAGGATTTTTTTCAGCTTTGTGACACTTTCCCTAACTTGCATTTCATCCCAGTGCAGTCAATCTCTCATCTGCGCAGTGACACAAATTAGTAATCTGACGAGACAATCATTCCATTTAAATATATGTATGTGAACAAGATCCATCAATCAAATAATGGCATCTGTGACTTTATAATATATGGGAGGAAAAAAGTCACTGATTTATAAATTCTTCCAGCAATCAGTAATTTGCACTGAAGCAACATAAAAACAAGCTAATTTGAAGCCACTAAAAAGAAGAAAATCCCAAGTAAACACGCAACAATAATAGAGAAATATAACTGTCTCATGGATGGTGAGACCACTCCGTAATTATGCAGATGCTTACTATAAAGGCCACGTTTTTTTAGATAAAAAATTCCTAGAAAAAGCAACCAGTCGGTATAATCATTCCAATGAAACCGTGCAAAGAATCCAACAGAAAATCCCGCCCGTCCCAACTGAGTGATGGTTTCATCCCAAAAATGTTCATTCTGACAGAACAGCATAAAAAAGAATGTGGCAAATGGTAAACTACAACCACGGGTGTTTACTCCTCCGAAGGTTCTGTCACGCCATTTCTATCATTCTCTTCCTTTCTTGCCCTCTTGCACGTGCCGGTGAAGACAGGAGGACCTGCGGAGGAGACGTGCTGGTCTACGTACCGAGAGAAGTCGTCATGAAGGAGAACAGGTCCTGCGGAATGCTGAAGAAATCTCGGATGTGTCTAGCGGGAACCTGGACCTCACAACCTCCTCGCTAGAGACTGCTCTGAGCTCTAATGGGGACAGCCCTTCTCCTGGGACCTTATCTATCCCCTGCTTACACCCTCCCCCCCCCCATTTTTTCCCTCCCTGCCTCTCACTGCCCTGGCCATACAGAGCCAGACATGACAGAAGCGGGTGAATGATGTCATAAACGCAACAGGATCACTTCATGAACTTTATCTCCAGATGGAAAACAGTTTTCCAATTGTTTCCCGGCTTTGTCATTCCGTTTGGACGACTCGGTCGGAGGGGGTCCTGTTCCCGACTGACGTTCAGCTCCCCCCCTTCCATTCAGTGACCAGCGGCCATTGTTCCTCTGTCTCCACAATCTGTCCCTCAAAGGACACTGTAGAATGTCAGGGATGACCTCTGACCCCTGGCCAGGCATGCAGGCTTATCTACTCCATTATCACTTTGGTAGAATGTCAACTACTGCATTTTTTAAATAGCAAATCAAAGTGTCCTGCAGTTAAGGATTTCATCTAGAGGGCTGAGATCATCTTCAGAACATCACTTGTTTTGTGATTGTCTTCATTTCTGGGATGGTCTAAACATACCACATACACAAGAAATTCGAGATTTAACGTCTGAAATGTTCCAAGATTCAAGATTCCTTATTTGTCACATGTAGTTATAGCTGCTACAACATACAGTGAAATGCTTTTTCTGGCAAAAAAGTGCCCTGACTGTCCTATACATACAAAAAACAAAGCTATCTACTAAGTTTATTAAGATAAATCACAGACACACAAAGTCGTGTAATCATATCTTTTTGGGGACCGCTCATTCATTTCTATGGGAAAAATGCTAACGCTAACTATGACAACCTTAACCCCCACCCAGCCCTAACCATAACCATAAGTAACCAAACAAAATACAAGAGTTTTTGCATTTTTAGTTTTTTCATTGCAGTCACAGATTTTTATAAAATAGAGTTTTCCTACATGGGGACCAGGAAACACACACACACACACACACACACACATATATATATATATCTTTTGTTATTTTTGTCAAATATCATCATCCATCACTATACAGGCTTCAGTAAGCTTTAGTCCCACAGTGTTACAGGTCAAAATGCAGCAGATTGTGAAGGAATCTTCTGGAAAGTATACGGGTTTGCTCTCCATTGAGACAATCTCTGGCAGCAGAGAGAGGATTCTTAGCTCATTAATGACAGTGACTATTATCCCTTTTTTATGCTTATTGCAAAACAAAAGAAAATAATGTGAAGCAAATATCAGTTTTTTCGACTCCGATTTTTGTTTATTTTTGCTTTTTCGTTTTGTTTGTCTTTCACCTTGGGAAGTCCCTGAGTCAGGCTGCCAAGGCCAAACTTCAATGTCCCTATTCAAAGACTTTAGAAAGACGTTGAACAATTTGAGTTTTGAAAGGTATTTGGAGTGTTGACAGGTAGTCCTACAAGGTCATCTGTTCAACTCGTTCTTCTGGTTGCAACCACCAGCTAAATGAATCGGGCAATTATAAACCTGCAACCTAGGGCAATTTACCTAAAGAAAGATTGCGACACTTGTACATGTGTTGTATGAGCTGCATCAATTTTGGGCTGCGACACCCATGAAACCCATCCACCATCTAGGGGGTGACTGACTGTATGTCATCTTAAAGGAATCCTTAAAGCATTAAGGGATTTACCGCATTAGTCAAGGTATTAAATAACCACGCACCAGTCAACAGTGTTTTGTATTCTAGGCGTGCTCACACAGGTGCCCACACACAGACTAACGTACGCACGTATGCACCCGCACCAAGCTATCCTGCACCTTAACCACTAGGAGGAGCTTGCGTACGCTGTGACAGACTGACAAAGGAGCCACCTGATGAACAGCGTAACCATGGTGTGGCCAGGAATCGAAGACTTACCGCGCTCTGTCCTCTGCACCCCAAGGGAGGCGCCGGGCCGGTATCCGGCAAGTACATGGGAAAACTCGAACAGGTCTTTCACTGTGAAGAGGAGGAATGGAGATCTCGTGTCAGCCGTTTCCCAGAATCCCGTGCAACAAGTAGGGCTCAGTGGTAAAATGCAACGAATCATTTCAACAATGAGCCAACAAAGATGGGCAAAGGGCATGCAAAGTACTGACACTGAGAGGAAGAGGGCACTATTTCATTAAGAGTTCCCTAAGCATAGAAGGCCATTTGACTGGCTTCCAGGTGCCATACTGCCCCCCCCCCCCCCCCCCCCACCATAGGGCGTTGGCGGAGGGATGGGGAAGGCAGGAGTGGAAGCCACTATCTCCGCTCCAGCAGGCACTTTTCCAGAAAATTCCTCGCAGTGTGGCTTGCTCTCTGTGCTGTCACTCCTGTACAAGACACCTAGCTGAAGGCCAAATATGAAAAACACACTGTTATTTCTGCACCCGCGACACGTCTAAAACATTAACAACACCTCAAAGACACATCAGGTCACATATAGCCTCATCACTTTTATGCTACCCAACAAGGCATATTGCTGATAAAAAAAAGGCAAAGGGACACATGAAGCATACTAATTTTCTAATACATTCCCACACATTTTGAGCATCTTGGGCTTTTATTATTACATATACATTGGTAACAGATGTTTATATGTTGGTTACCGGTGCCGACAACAATGATCTGCTGGTGGGGCTGAGTCGGCTACCTGAGAGGATGGCAGACCAGGTGTGTAGATGCCAGAGTTCTGGATCTCATCCTCTATGCCCCACCTCGAGTGCTCTGTCACGCTGTCCTGTCGGCTTAGGGTGTGTCTTGTGCCTGCTCTGTAGTCAGAAGCTGTGGTATCTGGAGGAGATGAGGAAGGGAGAGACCAGAAAATCAGAACATGCCAACATGGAGAATTTACCAGGATTACTTCACTGCATATTGTAACTATGCTGTATGTGAATGATTGGTGTAAACATCATTATAAGTTAAAGTACACGATTTGTAATCCACATTTAATCAACAAACTAAATGTAAACGAACTATTTAATACACATTTTTTGAAAAAGAATACTGAGTTTTCTCTAAGATGCTTGAATCTTTTCAGCGATCCAACCTCCAAAAACCACAAAATCCCTAACACTGTCATCACATTTTTCAATACTATATATATTTTTGGTTATTGTTAATACAAGATAATTCCTTTCTGGTTAAAGGGTGCCACTGAGTACTGATAGCTGTACAGAAGGATAACGCACACAAAGAACGGCAAAGAAACATATGAACAAACTCAATCAGATTAGTTCCACACGGTGAAGCTGTTTTGCCGACAGTTTCAAAGTGTGAATCTATTGCAACTTAGGTACTTACTCAAATATAGTTACTGCTAATATCAAGTGACAGCATTCTACAGGGTTTGCTTTGTTTCACAATTTATTTTACTTTGTGCTTGAGTTTCCTGTTTATTAACAACAGAACTGAGATTTTAGTCATGCGTTAGTCCAGGGCAGCCTGGGAAGAAGGACATGTGCAGTTCCATAAATGAGAGGAAGCCAACCATCTCGTGCACTAAGAGTACTTCTGGGAATTGGAGCCTGCTGCATCGGACCTGGGGCTAAATGATGGAGGACAAAGCAGTAACCAGAACTGGGCCGTGTCACATGGACTCCTCTCTGCCTCTCGCATTCCAGGAGGCCCCCTGAGCTAAGCTGCTTGGGGGGGGGGGGGGGCTCTCCCACACATCTGCCCGCCACATGAATCAGCCATCTGCCCCACTGCCTTTTCCAGAGGTCGCCCGCCCCCTAGCGCTCTGATGTCAGCACCAATGACAGCCGAGAAGCTCAAAACCAAGCAGGAGACCAGTAGTATTTTAGGCGCACTGGAACCAGGAAAGTCTTACTGAGCTAAGTCACTAGACAAGGTTCTGGTCCTTGAATATACCAGTAAGGCTGAGACGCATAGATCGTTTTCCTTCATTTTCAGCTGTAAAGATCGACAGCAAATAAATATGAATGGGAATAAAGTTACCAAACTAGTTTGTATTGTCACATGCAGTGAACCTGAGAGCTTGCAGTTAGTGTTAGGCAGCCAAACATCAACAAGAATGCTTTTGCAGTGCCAATCGTGGTATATGGTTGGTATGGTTCTCACAGCCCTGTCCACCAGTACCAGGTTTACCAGGCAGGTGGGGAAGAAGGGAAAAGACCACAAAATATGAACATACAGCCATCAAACAGAACATACAGACACCAAATCAGCCACCAAATCCTATCCCACATGACCTGACCACATGACTGCAAGCCCCGACCAGAGACACCAGGAAACACTGGAAACTGCCCTATAAGGGACCTCAACACCATCATAAAACTAACCAGATGTTCCTGGAATCATTTATCCAAGACATCCCCAAATACATGTTTTACATGAGTACTTCTAGAGAACCAGTGAGCCAGGGAATTCACCAGGACAAAACATGCAATAAATATATATTACATCAACTAATCCACACTGTGATGACAGACACCAAATCATGCAGTACTCCGTCACCGGTAAGGTTACTGAGACAAAGGTTGTTGATTCAGGTGGGGCAGCTAATGACCACATGTTGATGGTTTATGTTAGTCCTCTTTACAGTGGAGGTGGTGTTTGTGGACCAGAGTTTCTTATAGTCACCTGTCTGCCTCACTCATCAGGGCCAGAATTGTAGAAAGTCCATTCATTTGGAGAGAACTTAAGGCAATGTTATAGCTCTTCTTTAAACCTTAGTGCCAATCAAATCTTGCAGCAACATCTCCAGGTGACAAACTGCATAGTTGCATCCTGGAAGCAAAAGCAGTGCTTGAAATGTGATCTTTACAGATGATCTTTTTGTAGAAAAGCTCAGTGATGACCTTCCCTTGCAGCTTGGGGAAATTCAACAACAACATGACCGCCCTGAGTAGCAGTCATCCATCAACATGTTTCCCAACACAGGTAGAGACACTTCGCCTCTGGGGAACTCTGGTCATGGAAATTCCACAAGCCGCAGTTTACACAAAAACAGATGTTTGATTGTTTTCATTCCCCCGCTTTTTTTTTTCAAGCTAGCTTTTGCATGCAGGCGAGATTTACACCGTGTTGACAGCTGACATGAAAAGCAGGAGCGATGGAGCTAAACACAGTGACTCTGTTTTTATCAGCTAAATGCACAAAAACAGCCTGACGGCTACGTGAAGGATGACCTAGAGGCATCGAAGGTGAAATCTTTGGATGCTGACAGTCCCTGGTTCACGGTTCCCTAAACAAAAAAAAAACAACAACTTCTGATTTAATTTAATTCTGATTTAATTTAATTCCAAATGTAGAACTGGGGGTCAGTTCCAGCGTTTCAGAAATGCTCAAGCGACGATTAGAGGTGCGGGAATTAAAAAGCGCAAGCGAGGCACGTTAATCTGAGTCGCACAACGGTTCCTCAAACAGTGATACTGCAGTACTTAAGAATTAGCAAAGTGTTACATCCCGAATACAGAATACAGGTGTGAAGCAAAAGCCAGAGTCGCGGACTTCAGACACATTCCTTTAGCCTTACGGAGCGGTGCCTCAAATCGATACTCTCAATACGGCGAGAACGATAACATCTGGCAGCTGAAATATTAGTGCGACGGACCTCCAGCTGACAAAAGCACTCACTGTGCTCAAGTTTCACGCCTGGCATGCCTTCCCGGTGTCACATAGAACAGTACAAACTGTAACAAAAAAGAGACTTCCTATTCACATGTTTCTACTCCTCCCAGGAGTTTACAGGAAAACAGCTCTAACTGTGCCGAAGAGTAGCGTTTCATTTAGTTGATCACACGGTCAGGTTACAGACCCAAAACCAGTATAGGGATTACAGTCAGTGATTAAACACCCAGACAATGTGTACAGACAGAACCCTCAGCACATTCTCATCAAAGATGCTTCAATATCAGTATTAGTGCACAAGGCCACAAATGGAAACTAGTTAATTCTTCATGTAAAAGATGCTAAATATTTGGAATAAGCTTCTCATGGTGACTCATTCACTTGGTAAAGCATCAGATATAACTTAATTGGACAATGATGATGGATGACAGGTATAAAGTGTCCTGATGAGCAAGACAATTCATACTGTCAGTTCAGTGTCAGCTTTTTTGTGTCAGCGGCAGGAACGTGATACCCATTAGATACCCAGGGGATACCCCTAGTTACCCAAGAGATGCACAGAAGATACCCAAGAGATACTGCAAGACACCCAGGAGGTACCCAAAAGCTACCCTAAAATATCCAGGAGATACCCAAGAGATATTCCAAGATACTCAGGAGATACTCAAGACATGCTCCAGTATACCCAGGAGATTCCCTAAGACACCCAGGAGATACCCATGAGATACCCAAGAAATACCCCAAGAGACGCTTCAGTATACCCAAGAGGTATCCAAGATACCTGAGAGTCACCCAAGAGATACTCCAAGACGGCAAGATACCCAAAAGATGCTCCAGTATACCCAAGAGATTCCTTAAGACACGCAGGAGATACCCAAGAATACCCCAAGATTCCCAGGAGATGCCCAAGAGACACCCCAAGATACTCAGGCTATACATAAGAGATACTCAAATATAGCCAGGGAAAACCAAAGCGATGCTCCAATATACCCAGGAGATACCCCTAGATACCCAGATACCTTGTGCTGTTGGGAACCTGCACCTGACAGATTGCCTGAGAGCAGATTCCTGCTGTTATGGAGGTGGTGCTTCCTGCTTCCTTGAGACAGAGACTCAGGACTTTGCTGTAGAGCAGTAAAGCCCCATTCTGATCTACATCCCTTATAATACTGGCCCCAAATATAAAACATATGGTTTTAAGTCCTCATCTATTTTTGATAATAGATGCACGAAAAAGAGGGGGAAAGGAAAATAATTGCTTGCTAAAAATGTAATTGTCTAAAAATAGTCCACAGATAACTTTCGAAAAGTAAAAACGTATGTCCTGATGCAATTGTATGTCAAGCCCTTGAACAGAACCTACTTGTTCTACTGTTTGCAAACTGATTCCTTTTGCTGATTGTGAGACAGCTGCTGGTTCCATATGTATGACAAGAAATGCAGCTCTGATTAAAGTTCTTAAATACTCACTCCTCATATATCACAAACCGTAATCCCTGAAGAATATTTGATCTGTTGTGGATATTTGGTTTATGGGCGAGCTTTACGGCCAGGAAAACACTTTCCCAAGGAGTCACGTACTACATCGACCGGATTGCGCAACATGGCTTGTGAGAGACTTGCTCCGACAGATCCCTCCTGTCTGAGCACGTTGCCAAATGCATCCTGTAAGTCAGGAACCGCTCGACTCGCATCTAACTCTCCAGCCTCTGATAACAAAGCTCACACAAAATGATGAAAAGAACCAAAGCTGGGTGCTCCCAAGATTTCAACATTCTGATCTACGTCAACACTATCACTTATTCCACTGATTTGCTGATACTACCCCGTCTGTAGCGTAAGAGGTTTGTAAACACAACCAATCAGTAAAGGGAACGCGAACTTCAAGGGCTTCTGGCCCACCTATGGCCTTACCTGGCTGGCGTGTGCTTTCCAGCACTGTTCCGTTATTACCTAGAAGCCTGTAACTCATTCCGTTTGTGCAGGGGCCGGCTGGTCCGTTGAGGTGAGCCCCACCACCACTCTTGATCGAGTTGGATCGAGTGGGAACGGGCACGAAGGTGGGGTCCAGGTCCAAGATTAGCTGGTTTAGCTGGTCAATGGACTGGTCGATGTCCACGTTGAGGGAAGCGAGGTCGTCTTCTCTGACGGCAGAGTGTGCACCTGCGAGCCCCTGAACTGGTATGCTGTGAGCCCGCTGCAGGGCTCCCCCTTGTGTGGGGGTGTCTTGAGGTCCGTATGATTTTGGCAAGGCGCTCTGCTTGCTGGGGGAGAACCTCACGGCACCCTCTGTGGGTCGATAGGTATACTGCTGGGCGGCCACCATCTGCTGGTGGTGAACCCAAGTCTGCGTGGAGTAGCCTCTCTCGCCAAAAGCCAAGGTCTGCACTTCTGGGGAAACGGATACACTTCTATGAAAGTAGCACGTCCGCTTGCCGTCCACTCCTCTGGCCTCACGTGGGCGTGCCACGGAGTACTCCTCGCCCGCTCCGCTGCCAAAGCCTTCCGACAGCAGAGAGTTCTGGCTTCCCTCGTGGTGGCCTCCATACGGCCCATCGGAAGACGACAGCGTGCCAAGGCTGTCTACGCTGCGCAGGTCGTGGGCAGGGACTTCGTCGTCCAGAATGTCCGTTTCCTGCTGCTTCGGCCTAAGTTCACCCGGACCTGCCTGCCTCCCCACCGCGGCCGACCCGCGTTCCGACATCACACTAGGGGGCTCACCCTGCTCGCACCCGAGTCTGCTCGGCCGCCTTCCTGGTTCGGATGGGCTTTTCGAAGACTGGCCCGTCCTCAGGGATGCGCTAGAGAGACCGGAGTCGCTGCTGGTGGACGCCGTGTGATCGCTGCGTGCGGGTGCCCCCTGGATCCGTCTCTGTGTCACTCCCTCAGAAACCCTCTGGCCGACTTTGGCAGGCGGTCTGGCGTCCTTGGGATCTTGAGCATGTGACACTAAAATGACAGAAATGGAGGGCTTCAGCGTTGGGGGGGGCGCAACACGGGGGCCCCGTGGCTCAAACCTTGCAGGGGAGGGGCTTTACCACTCGCACTCACATTTAAACGCACCAAAGATCTTTACACAAACTACAACGCACCTAAATCAAACCCTGCTGTCTGCTATAACTCACCGAGAAAATGTGGTATTTTGATTACCCATGTGTTCGCGGTGTGTCAAAGAAAACAATCAAAGGCTACCTCCACCTGGATGATCACTGCTCTGGTCTAGGTGATAAGGGGTTTCTAGAAAAGAAAATCATACTTGTGAAGGTTTAGTGCAGAGTAACCCTGTGAAACACTGGTACGAGTGCAAAAAATATCCGTCCTTAGCAATATATTTTTCAATTTATGCTGCAGAGAACAAAAACTGTAAAACAAATAATTCTTTGAGAACTATTAGAACTATAAGAACTATTATTATAAAGCAGCTGTTGTTGTTTAGACTGGAGATGATGGCTTACTAAATTACTCAGCAAAACTGAAGTCTGGCCAAATCTCTAAGAGTAACAATGTACACACTCACTCTTCTGACCTTAGAGCAGACACAAACGCAAGCTAAATAAATGGCGGCTGTTACTTGACTTATAGAGCCCTGAGTGTACAGTGATACACCCCTGGACGGTCTTCATCTTTATATCGAGGATTAAGTTAAAATAGTGACAAATCTTTTCAAGTGACCACAGGATCCCAAAAAATGCACCCAAAATAACCTACAAAACCAGCAAAGTATATCTTGTGGTCAGATTTGGTGACAGCAGAAGTGTCACTTCCCCGAAAGGTCTCATCTCCCCGAGGCGCGAGTGGTGACAGTCGTAGTACAGGGTTTGCAAACATCTTCACCCCGGCTTGAATGTAACAACGAAAGGCCAAAGTAAATCTCCCTGTCAGTTTGTAACGTCTGCAAATGCCAGCCTCTCGCTCCTGGGCCTGCAGATGGATACACATGCATGAAGACTCCTCGATGAAGAAATGATAAAATCATATATGTATCATATGCCCAAAAAACACCCTGAATTCATTTGAGTACTATCTGAATCAGCCATTTCACACAGAGCAACACGACCAACATCTCCATCCCATCTCCATCTCCATCTTCCGGTAAATTCCTCTGCACTGAGGGCTCCAAACCAGACATGCACGGTACAACTTGAGAGCACATCCCCATTAGATCCTTCCACCTACACTTTTCAAAGTATATAAGAATTCCTCAGCAACCACAATAACTGGAACTTTCCTTCCTTGGCGGTAAAAGGCTGCAATGAAAAGTCTGTTTCCTCTGCTTCCACCTCACCCATTTTCTTTCCTTTCTTTCCTCCCTCTCTCCTTCCTCCCCAACTCCCCCTATTAATGCCCCCCTCGCCTCCTAGAATCCATCCAGCCCAAAGCACTTACCTTCCCGGCGTCTCACTCACAGCAGGTAAGCGCATGGAGTCTCTCACATTCAGAAAGCCGGGCTGTGAGAGACGGCACCCCCTGGAGAGGTG
>JAODKC010000082.1:4621810-4635810 GCA_026777985.1 Mormyrops attenuatus | reverse complement strand
AGCACCAAGACGGCGAGCATGTGCCACAATGGCCCAGACATTCAGCATGACAAATATGGGAAGGGGAATGTAAACATGGGGGCGGGGCAAGGAAGGGGGCGGGGCAAAGAGGAGGTGGGGCCAGGGGGCAGCAGTAATTTGAACCAAAAGGGGGCCAGTGAGTTGGTTTGGATAGGACAATGAGGCATACAAGAAGGGGAAGAGAAGAAGAAAAAAAAACAACTGGAGATGAAAACAACATTCTTTCATCCGAGTCTTTTTCTCTCGCTCTTTTTTTGGCCTGGCAAAGCAGTGCTTTAATTACAGCAATGTCACTCTCTTATTGAGCTGTTTTTGAGAAGCAGTTGGAAGCCTCAGCTGAAATTATCACTAAATTATACATCAGGACATTTTTAACACTGTTATGAAACCAGATGTGTGTGAACCGCAATTGTCAGGTTCAATTGTGTCATCTGGTGTTTTTCTTTTATTGCTCATTATCCCTGACAGAAAGAGTTTTATACAGAATTTAGTGATTAATTGTCATTGTTGACACTCCACAGCACAACAACGAAATGGGTTCTCTGCATTTAACCCATATGTGACAACATGATATAGCAGGGGGCAGCTAATTCAGTGCCCGGGGAGCAGTGCTTGGGGGCAGTACCTTGCTCAGGGATTCGAACCTGCAATCTTTCATTTACACGTGCACATCCCTAACCATTAAGTCACCACTGCCCACACATTCCAGAAAGTTCCACGATCAATCTCCCGTTTCCAGTATTTTTACTGCCCGTCAGAGACTAATGAAGAGATCAATACCATTCATGGCATCTATTAGAACACATTTTTAAATGATTTAGGGACAAAGGACAATAGTATCAGCAAAACATAAAGGTGACGTTTAAGGTGACATGGTCAATGTGGTTGATTTGCACAACGTACTAAATCAGCTTTTTTGTTATTTGGCAAATGATTCAAAATGGAACAGTGTATTTTTATTTTTCTAACTGAAAAGCAAGGAGGAGTCAGCAGCTCAGACATTAAGGATTTAGACTGAGGAAAAATCTGAACGCAGGAAAAGAGAAAGTGTGAAATTATACGTTAAGTTAAAAAACCCTATGCGAAGCAGGGACTGGATGTGAGGTCTGTGGTTACTGTGACTGCAATGGGAAAGGCTGTAAAAAGAAGGATTTGTGTAGAGCTGGGCAGGTCTCGGTAGCGCGGGAACAGTCCTGGCATAAGCAGGATCTGTGATTTAGCGTTTCTGCTGTTAGCGCTTTTAGCGTTGCAGTCGCATGTTTGCAGGATAAGCCCAGCTCGCGATGAGACATTTCTTAGCGTTAGTGTTCCTGTTTGGGCCTGTGCGGTGGCCTTTTTTTCTGCGCTTGCCGTGAGGGGCGTATAATCACAGCGTGGGCGAACCGCACACAGAGGCCTAGCTAATTCCAACACAGCCGCTGGTCTGCGGCATGGAGATGAATGGGTCCGCCTGGGCCTGGCCGGGACGGCGCACCTGCAGCTGTCGCTTCAGTGAAAAGAGGAAACTTCTGCAAAATAGCAGAAGAACCGCCATTTATCTCCATTAATGGAGAATGGATGAATTGGGATAAGAAACATGTTTTGCTATGATATGATGTGACTTAATTCCCTTCATCCAGGTCCATAGCAGGCCAGTCCGTGGTTCAGCGGGTTAGGCCTCTGTGCCTGTCAACGGATGGTTGCTGGTTGAAGTCCCATCCTTGGCAGAATAGCTATATCTCTGTTGGACCCTTGAGTAAGGTCTTTAACCTCCCAAAATGCTCCAAGGGGAAAATTTTCATTTTACGCAATGGTTCAAGAAAACTCATTAATGTTCATGAGAGAAGCTATCCAATTGGCCGGTAAACATGCTCCCAGCAACATGTGCTATCTGTTTTTGTGGTTCGGGAAAACTAATATTCATCAACCTACCTGACTGGCCGGTGAACTCCATCTAAGGCACTCAGTGGCCAATCAGGTAATGCGTCTCTCATGAGTATTAATAAGTTTTCCTTAACCACCCATGTAAAATTAAGACTCGCCTCCAGGGGCACCAGATCAAATGGCTGGTCCTGCACTCACACTGCAAGTTTTGTTCACAACTGTATGTATTTTTCAAAGGAGACCTACACGGGGTATGCAAGGAAAGCAGCATTCCAATGTACTTATGCAAATGGAAAATAAAGTTTCGTTTATTCACAGATCGCGGATTCACTGAGTCACCTAATATCTTTGGGGCGGCAAGAGAAAACCAGAGCATCCAGAGGAACTACACACGCTATACACAGAATGAGAATGAAACCCACAGCCCTGGGGAGTACGAGCTTGCAGTCCAACTCAGTGAGCCACCGGACCATCATTTCACTGGGTACTTTAAGGCTGACTGTGAGTATGCAAATTGTGGCCTGTCTTAGCTGTCAAAGCATTTATTGTGTTGCTCTGCTTATGAAGAGCAGCTTGGTCCTGCTGATTACTGAGAACATGATGAGTTTCAGGGGTAGGTGGGGCATCTCTTCAGAAATGCAGTGTTTGCTCGTCTGATGGGGGGGGGTCTGAACAAAGCAGGGAGGGCACTGAAAGATCTGCGGCTGAGAAATTACAGTAACTCAAAAAGTAATTTGTTGCCTTGTTTGTGTATCTCTTTCAAAAGACAGCTGGCCTTTTCTTCACAGACCAATTGTTCCCAAATTCAGGAGTCGGGAATCACACAGAACAGCAGCCCCCATCGTGTTGCGGAGAGACAGACATTATTCCCTGCGCCTCCATGTTTTCTATTTTCAGCGACTGCTGGAAGCGGAGTAAACAGCCACGACTGAGCAGAGAGGCCCGGCGTGGGTGGAGCACCGTAGTGGCCGGGGATACAGTTCCCGCCTCCGCCAGAAGCCCTAACCTTAACCATAACCTTAACCCCTACCCAGCCCTAACCTTAACCATAAGTAACCAAACTAAATGCGAGACTTTTGGCATTTTTCGCTTTTTGATTGCAGTAACAGATTCTTTTTCCCCTTGTGGGGACCGAAGAAATGGTCATCACATCATCAAAATAAGACGTTTTTAATCACATCTTGGGGACATTCGTCACCAAAATGTAATATATACATAACTCACACACCCACACACACACTCACACACACACACTGGACCTGACTCTTATTGCCTAGCAACAAACTCCCTGTTCAGCAACAAGCAGTAAAGAAACCAACAGTCTCTTTCCTCAGTTGCCAAAATATGAAATGTCATGTGGAAACAGAGTTTATCTTATTGCAATCGGGAATCTATTCAGCCTGAATTTGTTTCACAGACCAAACAAGTTCACACAAGAGCAACCGAAAGTGTTTTCACAGAAAGCTCCAGAAATGACACTGCTGTCACATTTTAGGTCAAACGAAAGCATTTCACAGTTTCAAAAATAACCAGCAATTGAACCAGGTCTTCTAGGTCTGTACAAAAGTACAAGAAAATAGCAGAAATAGCTGCCTTCCTTAAGATGATTCAACATAATTTATATCGGTTTAGGCAGAAATTCTAAACGTGTCATTAGATTTCATTATGCAGCTCAACACTGAAGCAATTTAGCATTCGTCAAACCGTCTCAACCCTAAAAACAGCTGCCTTACCTAAGCTTGCCCCACCAAGCTCTCGCAAGACGAGCAACAATGTGTCATTATGTCCAACAACGATACATGACATTTTCGACCACGGAGGCCCTGTACGTCGCTCCAGACCAGACTGAGTACGATGGGAACATGCATGGCGACCATCACTCGTGAAGGAACAGCTTATTGTGCAGTGGGAGTTACAGTAAAGAGAATAATCTGTTACCTTCAGCATCACAGCTGATGTTCTGGTAGGAATCCCACCGTATCAGTGGATCTGCAGTGTTGTATTCCACATTGATGGCAGGAACATTCTCCCATCGGTCAGAACCTCCAACAAGAACCAGAACATAGTGGCAGGGGGCAAGCAATTCCGTTTCCATTTTTACAGATGAGCAAAAGCAAAACCCGGATCTTGCAGCCATGTGTTTCAGAATTGGAACCACTTAATTGCCCGTTTTGACTTTTTAAGAGCCTTCCTTCTCCTAATGAGGCATATCTAGTGGTCATGTCGATTTAGCAGTCTTCGGGCATTCGACAGTTAGTACCTTGCATCTTCTCTGGACTCTCAGATATGACGAGCTCAACTTTGCCATAATCTGGAAACCTGGGGTCTGGAAAATGAGGAGGGGTGAGATGGGAAATGGTAAAATGGAACATACACTGGAGGGTAACGGCATTGTGTCACTTTCTTTGATTTAGTTCAAAAGCAGTTTTCAGTTAAATAAAGAATCTGTTTCACAGTATTATCAGAAGGTAAGTAGGTAACCTAAGGAAATCACAATGACAGTCCGTACCTAAAAAATTACAATTCATTCGATGAGTAAAACCAAATCATCCATTTTTCATTTTTCTTATGTAAAAATAATTTCTTATTTTCTTATGGACAAATTTGCAAAAAAATTACAAATGACTCGTCCTGCTCCCAGGTACTATTACATACAAAAATACTATTAAATACAAACTGAAGAAGAATGATGGTGTAAATACGTGTAAGCTAATCATTAGCCACCTTAGGCTCATGGTATCGTTTGTTACTGGCACAACACTGGCCTACCTTTGTTTGCATTTTCAAGGTCCTCCTTCTCAAATATGAGGCTGCAGCCCTGAACGGTGCCCGTGTGAAACTGGAGACGAAAGACCGGCTCCCGGCTCAGCGTCCGAATGTTTTTGTGGTAGCATTTGACCTGCGTCATTAAAAAATCATAATGATTCATTGAGAGACCGGATCAGAATGCGTTAATTCTGGTGTTTTCTACAGCAGTTTATGGAAAGTGGCCCTCTGGTACCAATCCCAGGAAGTAAGGGAACCCACAGGAAACACACACAATCACGGCAGCTAGATCTGAAGTCCACAAGGTCATGTTTGAGGCTGAATTTGAGCTTTAAGCACCGTGAGGAGTGTACGGATAATTCTACCCCTAAAACCCAGAGTAGAAATGCAGGCAATTCATGGGTACTTTATATACATTTACGTTGATTATATAATAAATTAAAAAAATTCACTTACCAAGATATCACCTTTGAGCAACTGTGCTGGCTGCAGAGCGATGTACAGCCTGTTTCTGTGCCCTGGTCCTATGTGACTGTACAGCAGATCCACAAATCAACATGTACCATCAAACTTCATCTCTTTTTAAGCTGACATGGGACCCCACCATTACTACCTATCCATACCAAGTAATCCCTTTCCCACTTGCCATTGGCTCCCATTCTGGTGAAATTAACAATCACTATATATACACCAGTGTTGGGCATTTCATGTCCAGAAGCTACAAATCCAGACCAGGATTTTGTTTCCACCAACCAATTGAGCATAAAAAGTCACAGTCACAGAGTGCTCACCTGGTTGGTAGAAACAAAATCTCGGTGTGGATTTGCAGCTTCTGGATCTGAAACGCCCAACGCTGATATACGCATGCCCAAACACATACACACAGACATTCACCACTGTGAAGAAGCTTTATAGGCCAATAATAGAGCAGCTTACTAAATCCCAGAAGAGTAGACAAACTGCATTCCCTGGTAGACCTTCAAATATGGTCGACAAACTGAAATAAAACAGGGACAAGGAATGTAGATGGAAAATGTTGATGAATTTTAAAACGCAAGCGTAATACGCCACTCTGATGTTGACTGGGAAGCTTAAAACATGGTGCCTATACAGTATAACATCATTAGGGCTATACAGTAGCTTTAGTAATTCTTTAATTAGTGTAAATGGTCACACAGAATGCTAACTGTGCTGTTGCTGACTGATACCACGATGCCTCCTTCTCTATGTTAAGCTGAAATCATATGAAAACATGTAAACATGTCGTGCTGAGGTTGCGCAGTGCAGCCCTGTACTTCAAAGAGGATTTTAGAGTGGCTACAGTGGTGAGCAAATATAATGAAGCCTTGTCTCAAAGGGATATGATGTAAGAATAGCTTTGAAGCAGTGCATCAATAAAAGGTATTGGGGGCACGACCCAGGTAAACAAGGCCAATCTTCTACCATGTTAATGCCAAGGTTCTACCATGTTAAGGATCCATGGAATCTCTTCAGCTTTGAGGGCTCCATTATGAGCAACGTACCTCCATTCTCAAAGTCAGGTATCCCGTGGAGAATGATGCAATGCAGGAAGTGAGGGGAGGTGTTCATTTTTATGGAGCCAGTCAAGAGGCTGTTTAGAATCCAGACATACCTACAGTTGGAAAGTAAAACAAACATATAACTTCAAAGAGGAATCCGTAAAGTGAATTATTAACTGCAGGAAGGCTTGCGGTGAGATGACCGCCAGCCAACCGGGTCGTTAACCTTCCCTGACGAGTTATGATGTTTTATCACAGAGATTTGTTCTCAAGTCGAAATCACAGGTGTGAAGAACCATCACGGGCAGAACAAATCATCACCTCTTCTGTGAGGGTGTCATCAGAGGTGACACTTTGTCATCGTAGAACTTCCTCATAGCGAAGCGTTCCAAGGCCTGGTCAGCACTATGAAAGAAATATGTTATTGTTGTTTAGTCTCTCAGTGGGTGTTCAACCCTTTTGAAACCTCCAACCATGTAATCAGTTTTAACTAGTAATTGTTTTATACTGATATTCCTGCTCCAGATAAGCACATACATGTCAGTCTAGCTGAAATCATTGAGCTGAGTAGAGGTGGAAAGTTCAGGTCCAGAAGATATAAATCCAGACCAAGGGTTTGATTCGGCCAACCAGTTGAGTACTCTGTGACTGTGACTCTTTATACTCAACTGGTTAGTTGAAACAAAACCTTGGTCTGGATTTGTACTTTCTGGACCTGAACTTTCCTCCTATGGAGACAGGTGATAGAAACCTGTAGAATTTAGTGAGGCTTCAAAAAAGGTGGGATCTCCTCATAGAAGCAGTTATATATAGAGCACTGATGTGGAAATTTTGACGATACCGTTGCCCGATCCATTTTTGTCTAATGTTGCCAGTACCAATGACCGGGTAACTTTTGCCGGCAATATGCCTGGAGGCCATTTCAGTCCTAGCATGAGATGGCAACATGGGCTAAAACATGGTACAGTGTGAGACTTCACAGCTCAAGCACATTTCTTGAGGGTCCATGAGTCTCCGCAAACATGAACCCCATTGGCTGGGAGCAGAGCAAACCATGGCTTTATTCCTATTGAGCATCAACCACGACAATGTGGGACATTCAAGTGATGCCAAGTCGATACATAGATTATTTCAAATGGTAGTTATAATTGATGGTTGTGCTAATACCCACAAACTGTAGCTGAACACTGAGCCCATTGGACATTCCTAAGATCCACCCCAGTGAGGGGTATTCCTGCAACATTCTCAACAGACAGCATTCCCCAACCGTGCTCTAGCCAGAAGCAGGAATTCTTGAACCGGCCCTGTTACCTCGCAGAGACTTCAGTGAAATGCACAAAGGATGAAATGATCACCCCAATCCTCCCGTTTCCACCCTGCACATGCGAATGAAAAACAAAAAATAAACAGTGAAACTATAGTAAAAACAAAATCATTACAGTACCTACATTCAATTGAACTCTCATTAAAAGGTCTCACACTAGAATTTTGCCAACAAGATTCAAGAATACATGCCAGGGGCAAATAATTCTGTAGAGAAACAATATTAGGTGTGGCCTTGGTAAACCACAGTAAATAATACGAGTACAATGGGCAATTTACTCAATAATGCATCATTACAAACCCCATTTCGAGGCCAAAACACACTCCCAGCGATTAAATACCAGCAGGGTGAACATTATGGAGAAAGCAATATGGGCTGGGTACTCACACGGCAGTGAATGACCACTACGTGCTGGGGGTCGGAGTTCAGCCAGGTCTCCATGGCCTTGCAGATGGTGCAGATCTTGTCTAGCGGTGGTGCGTGTAGATTGGGCCAGCCGGTGTCCATGGTCTGAAACATGAGGGCCGTCGTTTTCACAGAGGCTTCTGCAGCAGATTTAATACTACGGCTCCCAGCCGCGCTTCCATCTTAAGGTACCGTGCTCCTCAACTTTATGAGCAGAGGCGGGGAGATGGTCATCTGGAGGTTACACCAGGAACCCTTTGACTTTACAACAAAACCCAGGGACCTCCCCAGGGCTCTCTCTACACTCACTACCTCCTCGCTAACTTCTCGTTAGCACTGACCTGTACGTCCCTTCAGAGCACAAACCCTAATGAATATAGATCAGGGCTACTCAGTTATTTTTCCCTGGGTCCCAATTTCATCAGCTGCACAAAGCCATGGAAGGGGACCGAGTGGCCGGGATTCTTTTGGTGGATTTCACTAATCTGGGGGGTTGAACTTGCACATTATATATTTTTGCAGACTAGTGGGAAGCAGCAATTACCTTTAAGTCACATTTGAGTTCTCTGTGCGACTGAAAGATCTTATGCAAAGGAGACGGTTCTGAGCTTGTTGAGACAGCAAGAATCTGTAACAGAGCTAATTTAATTAATTAGCATTAAACCCCCCGCAGGGATTTGGACTCCATCAGCATCTTTCACATCCCTCGTCATTAAATTGCAGAAGAAAAATGGTCCTATGTGTCTCCCAAACGTAAGGATGGGGGGCACATAGAGTTTACTTGTCAGTTTGATCATTAGCTTTCCTTTTAGTCATTTTTTCTGGCTCTAATATTGTTTTTTTTCTATGTTCCCAGAGCTTGTGACACAAGCACACCTGCCTCCCCCTCACAATCGTGCCCGAACGTGAATCAACTTCATGCTTGAAAAGAATGGTACCTTGGGGTTCGTTTTGGTGAGATCCGCCCGCTTTTCGGAAAGGTTGATCACCTGCGTGGAAACCAATACAGTAATTTGGCTCTTCCCACTTCACATTTCTCAACACATTTGTTAACATGGCTGAATGCCTTTTGCCTGGAAGATGAAAACACACTCAGGGGCTATAAGGATCACCGTTAGGAAGGGCGAATTGCAAAGAGATGCACTACTCTGCCTGGAAAGGACATTAATAAGTTTTAAGCTAGACGGAATCCACGATGCTAAGCATTTTCAACATAAATGAATGAACCTCTTTAGCTAATTAATGACTTGATCATAAATAACTCTATTTCTGCATTTTATACAGACAGGAACCTCCAGATTAAGTGGATTTCGGAACGATGCAGCAGATCTTAAGACACATTGATGTATTGTCTGTCTACCTTTATCTAAAGCGATGTACACAGCTAGCTACCATGCAGTTTGGCCATTTATGCAGCTAGTGGGAGTTTTTTTATTTGAAAAAAGGCATTACACATGCTGCTATTGCCGTTAAGTTCCCTCCTCCATGTTTTATCGGCCATTCCTCTTAAAGGTCTCCCTTTTTCGGCCTTACTCAGAATGCTACCTGCTTAGCTGTTACGGTGAGCCCCGGTATGACTCTAAAATGAGGACACCTGTGTCCGAAAAAGAGGAGTGATGCTCAAAAAGGAGGACACTGAACAGCAGTCCGGACAGAGGGCTGGAAAACCAGACTGTCCAGACAAAACTTGGATGTCTGGTCACTATATTAGCTTCTGCCATACTTGTTAATGGCACCAATGATATAGGCAGTAGGCTCTGAGTTCCCACTAATGCCTGACATACATCAGTGCATCCTCTGTCACCAAGGATGTTAAATGACAGCAAGAGGACCCCTCCTCTCCCCCGCTCCTCCGTCGGACCTCACCAAGTAGCTGTCAGCATGTTTCGACTTGAGCATGCATGTGACATCGTGCAGGTTGGCCCTATAAGCATCCTCTGAGCAGACCACGGGGAAGGACACAGCGATGATGCGCTCCGTGATGTAGGTCAGGTCAAGTTCGTCTCCCTCCTCCATCGCTACCGTCCCATCTGACACAGCCACCTGTGCAAAACAAGCCAACGTTACACCAACAGACAATAGACGTCAGGTGAGGGCGATTTCCTCCGGAGATATTCTGCTCGCTGTAGTTCAGGCCCATGTGTGTTGGTGTGCAAGTGTGACAGTTCACCTGCCCAGACCCCCCACAGGGGGGCACTCCATACCCTAAAGATATAGTCCGGTCAAAAAATAACCCTTCAAAGAGGAACCAGGAACCACCCTAATCAGCCAATTAGTCAGAAGAACAAACTGACAGGTAGGCAAATAGAAACAGACTAAGATATCTATCTATATCTGTTTACGGTTCTTGTTTGTTTATTTACATGTGAATTCATCTACTCCTAGTTCCTGTCCTGACTCATACCCCATCCAGAGTGTGCCCCAGCCTTGTGCCTTTCACGACAGGCTACTCTCAGGCTACTAACACTACTGATCCACTATTAGAATATGCAGTTTAGCGATGATGGATGGACATTTCTTGCTCTCTACACTTGTGCCTGTTACATTTCTGTCTATATATTTATTCACATATATATGAATTTCACCTGGTTGTAATATCCTGCAGCACATTATACATATAACATACAGAAAGCTAGATATTACAAAGGAAACAGGGTGCTTTTATATGGTTAAAATTGTTTAAAGCCATGCAGGTAGTGACACTCCATTTTACAAAGCCTTAATATTTCTTAGCGAGTTGACTATGCAACTTACATACCAGTAATCTCGTATATCCATGATAAATGCAACAAAAAAATGCAGTTGTAAGCATTATCACTGTCAAGCAGCAAAGCATGCTGGGATTGACTCTCTGAACATTAAGCGTGAACTCCCCTTTTCCATCGTGCGTTACTATCATCGGTTTGGAATGACATGGAGTCCTGGACTGCAAGAGTGAAGGAATGATTCCAAAATGGAAACATGGAGGACCAGGACTGAATGAGAAGCCTGTCAGGTCCTCCCAACAAGCTACCACAGGCTGCTTTGTAAGCGCAGGAGATTAAATGCCTCCGCCAACTCACTTCAAAACATGTCCCCTCGAGGAACAAGTTCTTTCAAGACAGTATCTGTGAGTGTGGCTCCAACATGCACCAGAGCGGTCTAATTACAGCCATACGCCCTCTGGGCTTTCTGTGCCAAATGTTTTTACGTCTATGGAATCCTCCATTTTGTACTATTCTGAGGTGATACTACATGACGCGCACCAGCTCTGCGCACAGAATGGTCTCACTATGCATGCAAAAGTCAAGGCAGCATCACCAAATCAACAGCTTCATTTGTTTTTAAGGGCAACACATTTTTAACCACAACCAAAGCAACATTTGCCAGCTATAGGAGGTTTTGACGTATTCATTTAGGGTTCCACATTTTCCTACATCAGTGATTCCTTGGGGATCCCCAGACAGTCCACATTTTCGCTCCTTCCCAGCTCCCAGCCAATCAAAAACACAGAATACCTGGTACAGGTGCATTAGAATCTGGGAAGGAGCGAAAATGTGGATTGTCTGGGGGTCCTCAAGGGCTGGGTTGGGAAACACTGTCCGAGATGATGGTCTGATTTATGTTCGTCCACAATACTGCGTAAGAAAGCTTATAGGTGCCGGGACAATGCTCATCACTGTAAACCTTATAATGACATTCATTAAAGCAGCCATTATATTACATGGTTAACCTGAGGTCCCACAGCAGCCACAAGAATCTCAGCAGGAGAGTATAATCCAGAGCCAACAGAAGACAAATAAATATCAAGCAAACACCCAGTTGAAGGTTCATTGAGGCTCCTGAATGCAGGAAGATGGACATGATAGGAGAATAAGCAGCGAACCCAGATTTGACTTGAGATATGTTGGGTTGTGAAGGAGATTCATGGGTCAGAGGAAGAAAAGCTGTGAGACTCAAACAAACAACATCTGAAGATGCATCAACAAAGCGTTTTAAGGTATTTGCCAGATTTACTTGGCTAACCTTCTGAAAAAGGTGACGTTCTGGAAATATCTCGGGCAGGGTTTGTAAAGGACATGGGGGAAAAGAGAAGAAAGTCCTCAGCAATGAAAGAGAGGTGGGTCACTTCATTCAGCAGAAAGGATGACCTTCCTTGGTTTAACCAGCAATTCTCTTCTCAGTGATTTCCTTATAAAAAGAAAAGAAACATACAGAGAGTAGACCCACAGTGTTGACTGAGGAGACATACAAATCAGCTTTAGATTCCTTCCAAGTCTTAACAATTTGCTAACAGTTTCAGGTGATGAATGATTCTTTGAATGAAGCTTTTTGTTTCAACTGTACGCAGCTGGACTTGCGATATAATTTTCAGGAAGTTCCATTATCTTTAGAGTGACATGATTCTATTATGGACAGCAGCTTCAGATAGCTATTCATCCGATTCCTGCAGACCTCCAGATCTAAGTCGCAGAAATTAAGTGAATCGTTGCAATGAATCAACTTGTGGCTGAGTTCACATCAGATTGATTGGCAGAATGATTGTTATTTTGGTTCTCCTGGTAACTTGCTGTCATAGTTCTGTTGCGCCAGTCAAAAATGTAAATTTTAAATCAACCGACCACTGCATGGATATTCTTAGTCAGTTTATTTTGGCCCTGTAGCAGCACTGTACTGTATATTCGTCACCCATGTCCACAGAATGGTTTTCTCCATCCTTCTCCCACTGAACCTAAAAGAGGCACCACTGCCCAGCTAAATGGCCTCCCATACAAGTGATGCCTAATTACTGTTTTTCTTTTTGCTAGGTTATACAGGAATGCGTTCAGAAATGGATAAGGCTTTTTCCCGCTTGCAGACTGCCGGCCTAATGGGTTGCACATGTGGAGTGTGGCCGATGACTCTCCCGACTCTGCATTATTTCAGTAGTCACTCCCTCCCCTATGGACTGAGTGGGGCTCCAGCAACTTTGGGATGCGGGGCTGTGGATTTCACGTCCCCCTTCCATCGCACCTATCCACCACTGTAAGGATCGTAACCATGGTCGTACTGAAGGAGAGAAGAAGACGTGAGCTGGGACGAGGGGAAAGGAGGGGCAGGCGATCAAAGAAAGAGGGGGCCCAGCAAGTGAATGGAACAGAGAATCCTGCATGCCGCTAACTCAAGCCGTACGGAGCCCTCGCCTGGAGGCATCTGAACACCGAGGGTCAGTCTCGGCCAAAAGGAGCCTGACTTTTTACACAAAACAGGGTCGTCCGGGGCCCCGTGCACATGCAGTGAGGTTTTGCAGAAAGCCAAAAACGCCATGTGTCACTAATCACACTCGACAAGAGCTTCCAATCCATCGCAGTTCCATGCACACTCTGGAACAAATATAGCACACTGGCTTTGAAATGGACGAGAACTAAAGACATAATGACACAAATGAAAGTTTTTTTTTTTAAGTTCTTCTTTAACCACACAGCCAGAAGAACAAGAGGACATTATGGGCCACCCTGTATGTTCAATCTAAAGCCCCACGCCTAGCCCTGGCTGAGCTTTCTGTGGAAGCGCCTTCTTGTCTTGAAGTTGAAGTCTTCCTCGGGAGCCAACGTAAATAAACAGGAAGCGTCCGCTTGCTTTCCAGCACAGCAACTAGCATTTTCTCCAGACCTTCTCAGAGCATTCAGTGGGACATGCTTCAGAAGACACAGGGGGGCAAATAAAGACAAAGCCGGGGTCTAAGTGCTGGAAGTCGGACTGTCTCTGCACTGTGTAAATAAAGGCTATCAACCATGCACGTCCCCCCGCCATCCAACACTACCCTTTAAAAAAAGACCTCGCACCGTACCTTTAAGACAGGATCCCAATAAGTTTGAGGTGAGTAAAAAGTCAGAGAAACTGCAGCAGGAGACGAGGGAGAATGTTCCGGAGAGGGAACCGGACTCTTATCCACGTTGCGGGTCGCCTACACACAAGATCCCCGGGGCGAGGCGCTGTTGGTGATCGGGGCTCGCTCTGTCCAGCTGCCACGGCCGAGGTGTATAAATACTACGCTGTTTCACTATAATCTCGAAACACCTATGTATTGTGCATTCTCTCTTCTGCAATAGGTATACCTGTTTTAAAAGCATATAAATAGC
>JAODKC010000082.1:4596214-4621710 GCA_026777985.1 Mormyrops attenuatus | reverse complement strand
TGCTCTGTACAGAGAGGCAGCTCAACACCCCCCCCCACCCCCCCACACCCCCCCTGCCGGCACACCGCCTCAGTTAGGCTCCTGCAGTTCCTGTCACAGGCAGTCCTCCCCCACCTTTTTTCCTTGGAGCTACTGCACACTCATTCATATGGGATGAGAACGTGCGCGTGTGTGTACATATACCAAGGGGGAGGGAAACAGGGGGGGTTGAAGCCTAGGAAGGCTGTATAGACACACACTTTATTAACTCATGTTTAAAACTATATCATTACCCTGCTTCCCCCGACCATCCTGCTTGACCCTGACTTGCGGGGAGTGGGGGGGGTGTTCCTTTTATTCTTACATGTAAAAATAATATCATTTATATGAAATTAAAACCACTTTTATTCCAGAGAAGGTGGATTGTTTTGGTAGAGCAATATTGTTGAACTTCAGCTACCTATCAACTTATATTTAACATTTCCATTTTTATGAACTATGTACAGTCTGATGGTTCTGTTAGCATGGAGGATATCTGTTACTGATTAAGCACTTATAAAGAACATGTGAACATTTCATAACGCATGGCTCCACTCATAGGTGACCGTAGCTCATATACAATTACATTTTAAGTGTCTATTAAATGTAACATTTGGCAGTGCTACAGGGATAAAATGGTTAGCAGTATGCTGCGTCTGTAGTTAATTAAAACTCCATCCTTCATGATTAACTTTCGCATTAATCTTGAAATTCAGGCTCAGAAGTATTAAAAAGGGTATTTGGCCTGTCTCTAATCATCTCGACCCTATGTTAAGAAAACATAGTAAGGTTGGTATGTATTCAGTCAATGGACACATGGTACGCAGTAATGTTTTACCATTGTATGTAGCTAGGCTTGTTGTATTTCTATAAACAACGTCAAATCATTAAATAAGGAAATTGAAACAAATAGCTACATTGTAACAGGAAAAAAATAACAACTGCAAAATATAAATATTGCCTGTGAAATTATTAGCTCTGCTTGACTGAGTTTTATTTATGTAGCTGCAATGCGCTCAGAGCCCTGCATCAGTTATCGGTGTCTTGAAGCATATGGAGTGCAAATTGATAATGTGATTACTGCCGGTGATGTTCACCAGGGGTCACTCTCTGATTTATGGTATGTTGAACTTTGACCTTTGCGGTTCCCTTCACAGCAGATGCCAGTGAGTGACCTCTGACCTTTGCCACAAGAGAAAGGGACACAATATATCGTTGAAAGCCTATTTTCTTTGATTGACACAACAAATTCTACATATATATCAAATATATATATTATTTATATATTTTCTATACAATTAACAACTTACCATGACGCCAGACTGGATAAGCAATTATGCGAGATGGTTGAGTATTATATGTAGATATATTACTAATTAATCTAGAAATATTTTTAAATGATTAATGTCAAAGTCAAAAATTACTATAAAATTTATTGTGCTCAAATTTAAAGCAATGGAAAATACATTTTATGCATATATCTATGTTCATTCAGTATAGAGTCATGGCAATTAAAATCATTAACTTCTTTTTTCCTGATATGTATGAATGAAAATTTACCATCCTTAAAAAGTCACTTTGCTAAGCATTAGTACTATTACTATATGTATTACTACTACTGTACCATCTACTGGTAGACTGTAGTATTACATGACCAATTTTTTTTTTCACTTGGCCTCCCTGAATGTTGTAGTTAAAAAAATAGTATAGACCATTATATATAATATCATCAAGTATAACTTTCCTGCTCCCCCACACTTATACTTTTTCACTCAACAAGTGAGCGATCATAAAACGTCATAGCGTGTGGCTCAGTGGGCTAAGCCTGTGTGCGTGTAATCACAAGGTTGCCGGTTCAAACCCAGCCTCAGCATGTCTGCGGGTCCTTGAGCAAGGCCTTTAACCCCCAGCTCCCTGGGCGCCGCTACAGGTGGCAGCCCTTTGCGGACAACTTACTCTGCAAAGAGCAAGTTGAGGGAGGCGTAAAAGACAATTTTCCTATGGTGATTAATAAAGTATCAATTGTTATTATAAAACGGTGGCATGCATGAGGTCGGTTTTCATGCACGTAAAATAAAGATAAATGGTGAAATAGAATGTTTTCTAACTGATGGTCTTATACTCAAGCTGTTACAGCAGCAATATTCTATTATCCAATATCCGTGCCGCTTATCCAGTATACAGAACCTGGAGCCTATCACAGGAAACACTGGGAATGGGCACTAGGGGGCGATGTGTGGCTCAGCGTGTGTGGCTCACTTGTCCATGGGCCCTTGAGCAAGGCCCTTAATATGCGCAGAATGCAGTTTGGCACTGTCTTGCTGAAATGTACAAGGGCTTCCCTGAAAATGACGTTGTCTAGATGGCAGCATGTGTTGCTCCAAAACCTGTATATATATCATTCCACGTTAATGGTGCCTTCCCAGATGTTCCAGCTACCCAAGCCATGGACACTACTGTACCCCCATACCACGGATGCCGACTTTTGAACTGTCCATACTTAACAAGCTGGACGGTCCCTCTCCTCTTTAGCCCAGAGAATGAAGCGTCCATGATTTCCATCTCTCGGTCCATCTTAAATGAGCTCAGGCCCAGCAAAGTCGGTGGTGTTTCTGGATCATGTTTAGAGGGTTTTTTTCTTTGCATGGTAGAGTTTCACCCTGCATTTGTGGAAGCTGCAACAAACTGTGTTCGCAGGCAATGATTTTCGGAAGTGTTCCTGAGCCCATGCAGTGATTTCCACTATAGAATCATCCATCCATCCATCCATCCATTTTCTTAAACCGCTTGTCCTGATCAGGGCTGCGAGAGGTCCGGAGCCTATCCCGGAGGCTACGGGTGCAAGACAGGGAACAGCCCAGGGTGGAGCACCAACCCAACACAAGGCACAGTCACACACCGGTCACTCACACATGTACACCTAAGGGCCATTTGATAACTCCAACTAGCCTTGGAATGTTCTTTTGGAATGTGGGGGGACACCAGAGTACCCGGAGGAAACCCCACGATGACACGGGGAGAACATGCAAACTCCACACACATGGAACCATGATGGAGACTCAAACCCAGGTTCCAGTGACAGTGCTAACCACTGCACCACTATAGAATCATGTCTGTTTTTAACAGAGTGCTGGCTGAGGACCCGAAGATCAGGGCTATCCAATATTGGTTCTTGGCCTTGTCCCTTGCGTACAGATATTTCTCAGGAGTCTCTGAATCTTTTAATGATATTGTGTACCATAGATGATGAAAATCGCAAATTCTTTGCATTAGTACATTGAGGAACATTATTCTTAAACTGTTGCGCTATTTGCCCACACAATCTTTCACAGAGTGGCGTACCTCTCCCCATCTTCACTGCACAATCATCTTAACGACCTGTTGCCAATTAACCTAATTAGCTGTGAGACATTGGCTTGTTTTAGCATTACACGGCTTTTCCAGTCTTTAGTTGCCCCTTTCCCAAATTATTTGAAACACGCTACTATCATCAAATTCAAATTGAGCATATATTTGTGGTAAAACAATAAAATTGCTGTTTCAACATTTGATTATGTTGTCTTTGATCTATTTTCAATTATACATGATTTATATGATTTGCAAATCATTGCATCCTGTTATTTACATTATACACAGCATCCCAACTTTTATGGAAATAAGGTTATATTTACCAGCTTCTGAAAATGATTACACCAGGTTTGAACCAGCTATGTGATAGTTTATTGAAAATTCCCTTGAAATTTAAGAACAAATTAGATTAAAGCATAAAACAGAACAACAGGGAACATGTGGCAATGTTTGTCAGTACTGCAAATAAAAGTCGTGTTTTAATATCTCTGATTTTAACTATATTATAACTAGTCAGCAGTTAATTTCTAAATCCACAGCTGAAAGCACAAAGAAATAAGTTTAGAGAGACCAGGAAACTTCGATATAATAAAAACTAAGCACTTGGCATGTTGTGTAAAAAAGACCAAAATATAGTAACATTTTAAAGGATATATTCATGCTATCAAAACTCTAAATCACCCAAAAGACAAAAAAACTTATTTGAGCAACTACAGTAGAATAAAAAGTATGTGATAAAAATTCAAATGAGAAGTAATTTTTATGAAACCCAGTATTAGTGCTTTTCCCCATAAAATGCTATACCACCCACATCAGAATATCTCCAGAAGGGCTTTAAGAATAGGATTTGGAGCTGAAACTGTTAAAACTGAAACTAACAGTGGGGCTGAGGTCTACACTGCCCCGGCGGGACCCACTTTTGGACCCAGAGCGAGACCCTGGGCGGGAGCTTGGGCCTGAAGACACATTGTAGGGGCTGCTGATCCCCTTGGTCGATATGGAGGTGGCCTGAAGCATCTTCATTCCATTGTCCTCCTCGACCATGCAGCTGTCCATGGCTTCCCTGTAGGAGATCTTCAGTTTAGTCTTCGGGCAGGTCAGATTTCTGCTGTGGTTTCGAGTGTCCTGGAGCTTCTGGGCACTTTTCCCATCCAGCCAGCCTCTTCTGATTGCTTCCTCTATGTTTACCCTGAGACCGGTCTGCGGTTCAATTAGGCCACCGGTGAGGTACTGAAACTCAAGGAATCTCTGACCGGCCTCATGCGGCAACCACTTCTCTTTCATGGCTTCTGCAACAGACATCTTCTTCCTGGTTTTCACATCCTCAAACCCATGAAAGGCCTTCTGAGCCGGCTTAAGGTTGGCAGACATGTCATCATCAATAATTTTTTGGTGCACTGCGTCTTTAAGAGAAAGCCTTTCACCAGTGGCTGGATTGAAGATGCCACCAGTGCAAGCCTGGGCCTCTAAAAGGCGTTGGGCAGTGATGCTGTCTACTATTCCACGACGTAGTCCTTCAGCGATGGTTATTTTCTGAAGTGTTTCTGAATCAAATATGGCAGCAATTGGACTTTGGTCATCCAATATTTCAGAGGGGGGTGATAATGTTATGGAGACACTAGAAAGGCGTCTTTTTACAGTTGGTGATAAAGGTGCAAGCTGAGCTGGGGTACTGCATGCATTGACATCTTCCCTGCTGGAAGAAGTTATGGATAATTCACTATTGGACTTGCTGGTCATCTTGTCCGCCAACTCTTTGATTGTCATTTTCCCTGTTCGATATTTGTCTAACATGCTCTGGTTAATGACGCCCCTGTTGATTGAATCTTGGACATCGAACTGTTGGCCTGATTTTCGGTCAACCAGAACCAGCCGGCTGGAACCATCAGACGCTGTGATGGTGATCTCTTCCCACTCACATTCATGATCGCAGAGCTCCAGGAATGTATCATAGTCAATAAGTTCTCTGTGATAGGCCTCACGCACTGTCATCTCACTGCCTGTGTCTGGGTCAACGATTACAACTCTCCGCTTGCGAAGGACATTCTGCATCTTCTCCATCTCGGCTTTCTTTTTCTTGTCCTTCAGGGGCAGCATGATCAGCCCTGTTGTCTTGTCTGAGATGCACCTCCTCTTAAGCTGCAGGTAAGTGAGGTTTTCGTGGGTGTTTGGATCAAAGAAACCCTTTGTATCGTCGCCTTCATAATTTAATATGTCATTCATTTCTTTATCAAAATATCCTCGACTGTAAGCAATATCCACATCAATACGATGGTTTCCGTTCGGGTCAATTATACCACCGCTCGCTATCTGAGCTTCTAGAAGCCTTATGCCATGCCCCCTTTCAATCAGCTCCTTTTTCATGGCCTGAAAAAGGGAAATCGTTTTCCCTGTATGTGGATCTTTGTATCCCGTAACAGCTTTTTCAGCAGAAAGGAGTTTTTCCTTAAAATCTTTTCCTACAAGGCCTCTCTTAAATGCCTCTTCTACTGTGAGATAGAGGTTGTTGAGGGGGTCAATCACGAATCCTGAGGCTGCCTGAGCTTCCAGAAGCTCAAGTGCAGTGCCACGGGTGAGGAGACCATCCTTCATTGCCTGGTAAATAGGTAGGATCCTATCTTGAGCTTCGTGATAAATGCCTGCAATGCAGGTAGATCCCCGAAGGTAAAGCCTCAGTTTGTTCTCAATATCACTGATTGGCATGATGTCTGCCTCTAATCTTGTCAAAAGCTTGGACTCAACCAGTTCATCAATGGGAACTTCCCCTCTGATACCTTTCACTGACATAGACTTTTCTGGTAAGTTCAAGAGAAGAAGGCCTGTGACAGGCTCTGGGTTGCATTTCATTTTCAAATCATTGTAACTAATCTTCTGCTTGGTGTGAGGGTCGATGTAGCAAGCTGGCCGCTTGTTCAGGGCTCGGTAGAGGTCTTCGTCAATTAAGTTGCGTTCGAGTGCAGTGTCTTTTGAAAGGAACACACTCAAAGCAGGGTCAAGTATTCCTCCAACAGATTCCTGAGCCTGGAGAAGACGAATCACAGTATCCCTGTTGAGCTGTCCTTTTTTCAAAGTCTGACCAGCAGATAAGAGTTTTCCGGTATATGGATCCTTAAAGCCGGTGCTGGCAGCTTCAGCAGTGAGAAGCACATCCTTGTCTTGCCTGTCTACCAGACCTCTGGAACATGCCACATCTACTGACATTTTTTCATTAACTTTAGGATCTATGATATAGCCAGTGGCAGCTTGTGCTTCCAGAAGCATGACTGCCGCCTCTGGTGGAAGCAGATTATTTTGCTTAGCCTTGTTTATAGACATTTTACCTTGAGTACCTGCAACAACGCCTGCGATGATCCCAGCACCTTGCAGACTGGCCAGAATGTTGACAGCGACCTCATCCACCGTCTTTTGGCCTTTAAGCAGCTTATCAAGTGTGACTTGGTCGATGATTTTACAGTCAGACAGTTGATGAGCAGTGACTTTTCTGTGGATACCATTGAAGAGGAGCTTGGAGGGATCCACCTTGACCATATCGTCACTAGTTTGAGTTTGCTGATTGTAGGAAGCCGGTCGTTGCTTCAGCTTCCAGAGCTCTTTCTCCAAGTTGGCCTTTACAAGAGTAATATCTGACACCTCTTTTTCTGTAATAAGCAGCCTGTTCTTATACTGTGTCTCCACACTATTTAGCTGCGCCATAAGCCTTTCAATTTCACTTCTCAGAGAGTTCCTCTCCCTCTCAAGCTGATCTTTGTCAGAGACCTGCTGTCTAATATGAGTCTCCTTTAGCTCATACTGGCTCTTCCAGTAACTGAAATCTTTCTTCACCTTCTCATTCTCATCTAGTATGCGTTTCTTTTGCTGAATTTCACTTTCTAGGGAGAGTTTGATGCGGCTCAGCTCTTCGTCACACCTCTGCATCCTGGCTTTTTCCTGCTCCAACAGCTTTATCTTCATAGCAAGACTCTCCTTGTCCTTCAAAATTTCATTGTAGTTGGCCTGAGATTGGGTCACTATGCTGGATGCCTGAAAATAAGAAAAATATTAATTTAATGCAATCTGACCAATGTAATCAGTTTGTAATCTATGCTGATTCGACATAGATGGTGGCAGGTTAAAATATTACACTACCATTATATATGACTGATTTATAAACACTATGGTATTTGTTAGCAATTATTATATAATATATAGTATATGATGCATAGTCTTCTGTACTTTACATCAGAGCTACTTTTCTATGCAACATACCAGAACTGGTACAACCGTAATAGATTCACTTTTAACTTTAATATCACTTCTAATCCTCTTCACTTTGAAAAAACCAGTTGTACCATATTCTTATCGCGCAAAACACCAAGAAAATCAGCCATTATGGACACATGATTAGAATGAATTATGTATCAAACAAATAATGATACAAATGGGACAAAACTGTATTTTCCCTAAATGCAAACTGTAATATATATTAAGTCTGCACTACTAAAAATTCCACTTTTTTCAAGACATTTTTTTAGATGTACCTCAAAAGCCTGCTTTTGACTTTTTTCAATATCCATTTTCAACCTGTCCCTTTCCTTGGACAGCTCATTAATATGTGCTTGGTGTTCAACAGCTCTTATGTTACAGGACTGGAGTTGGTTTTGTAGGGAAGACATTTGTGCCTTTGCTTCATTGTTACTGTTGTGCTGGTTCTTCTTCAGTTCCTCCTTTTCCTGCTTCAGGGACCGGACTTCCTCGTCTAACCTCAGGCGCTCCTTGGTCAGGTTCTGTGTCATCTTCTGTAGCTTCTCGATCTCTGCGGCGTTGTCATTCAGCAAACGGCTCTTCTCCTCAATGGTCTTTTGCAGTGTCTCATTCCGAAGATTTGCATCTTTGACACGTCCTTGTTCCTGTTGAAGCTGTAACTGCAGGGCTTTTAGTTGTGCATTTAACTGGCTAGTACTGTCAGAGGAGAGCTTCTGGTCTTTCAGGCTCCTATCCAGGGCCTCCTGGACGTTCTTAAGCTGTTGCTCATTTCGCTTCGCATTAGCAGAGACGATCTCCAGCTCACGTTTGAGAGTGTCGATTATGCATAAGTGTTCTTTGCAGGACTGCTTTGATCTTTCTAACTCTGTCTCAGCCATTGACCTTGCAGCAGTCTCATCCAGAGTAGCCTTCCTGTGTCTCTCAACCTCAGCCTCTAACCCATCCAACATCTTCTGCAGGTCTCTTATTCTGCCTTCCAATCTGTTACCATTCTGTTCCACCTTGTACTTTTCATGTGTTTCTTTCTGCAGATCTATTCTAATAATGCTTAGTTCTTGCTCCGTTACTTTCAACCTGTTAATGACTTCATTGGCTGCACTGTTCTTTGCCTGAAGTTCATTCCTGGTTTGCTTAAGACCACTGTTTTCTACCTCCAAGGCATTCCGCCTCCTTGACTCCAGCTCCAAGTTTTGAGTTAACACGGCAATCTGCTTATTCTTTTCCTGAATCACTCTCATAGTCTCCGCCATGGACTCCTTTTGTCTTAACTCATCTTCAGTTCTCTTTTGAGTGATGGTTTGGATGTGGATCTCAAGTTCTCGTATTTTCGTAGAGTCTTGTAACCCAACAGATTTCTGCTGTCGGGCATCTGCCTCTGCCCTCTTCCTCAAATCCTCTGTTTGACTAATTGAGTACTGTAGTCGCCTTATCTCCTCCTCCAAGGCCGCCTTTTCAGTCATGAGATTATCGTTCTGCAGCTTAAGAGCCGCAGAGTCTTCCTCTTTTGCAAGTGTGATCTTTTGCATGGTGGTTTTACTGACATGGATCTCGGTCTCGTACGTTTTCTTTAGATTAGTTATGTCTTGATTATATTGGTTTCTTACCTTAGAGATCTCCGATTCGAACTGTCGTCTTCGTGACGCCTCATCTTCAAACTGCATTTTTAGTCTCTCAATCTCACGGTCCTTGTCTTTGATGGTCTTCTCAATTTCAATTTTCGACCAGTTGATCTCATCGAGCTCCTTCTGCCTCTTTCTCATGAGGTTCTCATACTCTTCCTGCTGAGTAACATACCTCTCCTCAGCCAATCTCTTCTTTCGTTTCTCATCATCGAGCATAAAGGTGAGCCTGGTAACTTGATCAGTTAGATCTTTGACCTGGCTGTAGGAGCTGTCAAGATTCTCCTTGACAGCGTCACACTGACGAGCTTGGGTTTTTTTAATTTCCTCCATGGAAAACAGCTGCTGTTTGCTCTCGGAAAGCTCAAGTTCAAATCTATTCATCATATCTTCAAGAGACTTGTTCTTCTGGGATTTAGCTTGAACGTCATCTTTCAGACGCCGCAGCTCTTCTTCCAAAAGGTCTATTTTGGTGTTCCTAATCTTAATGATAAAACACACTCAAGTGAAACATCGAATCTATTACATATAAGAAACATACAGTATTATACATTTTTGAACAATGGTATTAATAACTACATGTTATTTTACAGTTATGCATATCAATAATTTTTAAACATATGTGTTGTTAATGTAACAATATAGTATATTAAATTTAAAAGGCAAACATTTCCAGTGATTCCTACCTTCAGTTCCTCCATGTTTTTCTGCATCTCTACAAGAAACTTGTAGAAATCACCTGACTGAGTGAAGAGTTCAATGTAACTGGCCTGCAGTTCGGTGGCCTACAGGAAACACAGCAGTTTAATTAGTCCTCCACAAACACTGACATAACCCAGTCCATCATATTGGAAATCACACCAGTGACATGCAGGAACAAGCCACACATACCTCTTGCCTGACGGTGTCAGCAGGGGACTGCAGCATAGTCTTCTTGATGGGGATGTTGAGCAGAGTCTCCAGTCCGGCACTGTATGAGGCCAGCTGGAGCTCATAGTCCTGCGAGGTCCATCAACACCAGTCAGTGAGGTCACCCCAAAGCACCAACACAAACCACCGGCCATAGCCATGACCCTAAAAAAGTCACCGAACTCCTATCCCAATGTTTCAGGTGGCTTTCAAAACAGCTACCTTAATTGAAGTGGCACAGGTATTGGCGTCTTTCTGAACTTCATCCACTCTTTCTTTCTTCCCTTTTATTTCAGTCTGAAGCGCCTGAAATTCAACACGTAGGCATTAATCTGAGAAAGGCAGCGACAACAATCCGCTCAGAACTTCTAAGTTAGTAGAGACATGGAAAAGTGCTTCTTTCTACCCTCTGCTGGTTGAGTTGGTCCATAAGGGCTTGGAGGTCGTTCGCTTTGTTGGCCTGAAGAGCATCCTGCCGCTGGCGTGCATTCTGAATCCATGCCGTGAGTGCCGAGCTGGTCTGCTGGTAGTGCTTCAGTTGCTGCTGCTGTTTCTGAATGTCCCACATCCTACGGAAAGGCAAGATGCTCACGGTTCGTTCACAGACAAAACCGAACGAAACCAGCCTGAAGGCTAGACAAAGATGCCTCATGATAACTGCTCATACATGAAACGCCACAAACTGGCTGTCCTTATTTGACATTTACCCCAACCACAGATGAAACAGAGACCATCGCCCTATCTATGAAGATGTGGTCTTCATGGAAGAGTTCAAGTACAGATATTATATGACAGGGGCTTAAAGTAAGTCTTTGATCATGGTGAAAAGACATGACCATCTCACCTGCTATCGATTTGCGTCTGGATACGCTGCCAGCGATCAGATAGCTGGTTCACTGTCTCTGCATACTTGGAGAGGTCCACATCGCACTTGTGGAAAGACTGCCCAACTTGGTTGTTCCACTGCACTGCATTGTTCAACTCCGTTTCCATTGCTTTAAGGATATCCCTCTTCTGGTCCAGCTCTGATTTCATTCTCTGTATTCAACAGATCCCAATTGATAATAGCTTAATCCTAGCTTATTCAACACAGAATTCTAACGTTATGCAAGACCTTACTACAAATAAAATGCTCATGTACGTGGAGATGTACCACTATTAATACTATTAATATTAATACTTAACGCAAACATCTCCTCCTCTTTCTTATCTGTCTTTATCACTGTGTTGACAGAAAGGGAAGGCATGAAGACAAGTGTCACTCTAGCTGACTACCTTCAGCAAGACATTGTAGTCCTCTAGCTCCTGCAGATTCAGAGAGGAGGTCTCCTTCTCAGTCAGCCTGGCCTCGGTCACCTTGACAATATCCTCGACTTGCACCAGGCTCTGGAACAAGCCTCGCAGTGCCTTCAGCCTATTTTGATAAGAAGCCTTAAAATGAAACTCTCCATGGGCACAAAAAATTCAAGTTATAAATCTTAATAACTTTGACATTACACACTCACACTCGTACACTGGAAATAGGCAGATATCCTTAATTTAGGGTGACCAAATATTCCATGTCAGGGAGGATACCTTGAGCTAGGACAGGATTTGTAGACTACCGTTTCCATTAAAAGGACCTGGATTTCACTTAAGCACAGAGATCTTGCTGAGTAACCATTGGGCAGTCTCCTATTATTATGTATGAGTCACTAACGTTAAAGGGAAAGAGCTGGATGAGTCTTTCATCAAGGAAACAACCAGTCAATGCACAAGAAAAACTGAACTATTTAGCCGAGCATAGGAGCCTTTCAGTATTAAAGTAGCTTGTAAAACCTAAAGCATCTGAAAGTGTCCTCTCTAACATGGATTACGTGGTCACCCTACCTTGACTGAGCTTGTGTTTCTGACATTATTATCAGATGCCCTCCTTTATGATAAAGGTCAGGATTAGATGCTTACTGAATATTTTATAGAACTAATGATGTTGCTAGGTTATGAACTACAGTCCTTATCTTACCTTTGAAGGTAGGAAGTGGAGAATCCTTCCAGGCTGCCCAGTTTCTGGTTGATCACTGCAAGTTCTGTCTGGAGAAACTTAGTCTTATCCGGATCCGTCATACCCTCAAGGAGCCTCAAGATTTGCTCTTTCAGTCTGATGTGCTCATCACGGATTGCATTGACATCACGCTGGATCCCCTAAGGTTCAGTTGATATAATCAAGTAATGCTTGACACCCACAGCCTACCCACCAAGGACAGTAGAGGAGGTCTAAGCTTTAGATTGAAGGATCAAAATATAAAAATCAGAACATACCTCTATCACAACAATGCGCTGGGAGCACTCTTTGGCACTGTTCTCCTTCAAGGGGACATGAAGGTTCTGCGTTAGACCCAGCTCAGCCGCCTCTGCCCTCTGCCTCAAGCTATGCAGCTCCATCAAGAAGGTTGTGCTCTGTTGGGTCACATCTGGCTTCGATGCCACTGGCTTCGATGCCACTGGCTTCGATGCCACTGACTGGACAACTTCCACCTTCACAGATTCATCCACTCCTTTGTTGGCAGATGCAACTACAAACATGGTGCCAAAAACATGATATTAACCACTGGGACTTTACTTCAGTCTTTCCCAATCTGGTCCCCTGGGACCTACAGTCGGTCCACATTTTTGCTCCTTCTCAGTTCCCAGTAGGAGGAGCAATAATGTGAACTGTCTGTGGGTCCCCAAGGACCAGATCGGGAGACACTGGTTTACCTGCATCCAGCTTATATTAAAAAGTCACAGTGATATGCATTCTGATCTACAGTCACATCAACTGATTGAAATGACCTGTGTGGTCGTTTCTATAATGTGGATTCCTGAAAATCCATGAGAATCTATAGAATCCACAGACAACCACAAGATACATGGTGCTGGACTCACTGTAGGTAGGAAGTTGTATGATCAGCTTGTCATAATGGGTCTGGGCAGTGGTGTACTGTTTCTCAATCATCTTCTTGTCCTCGTCACCAAAGAGTTCTGATTTTTGGCTGTTGCGTTTGAACTCCTCGTAGTGAGTCTCCAGACTCTTTATTATGCTGCGATACTCATCCGGACTCATTCTCGTAAGCTGTGCTCGCAAGAAACAAAAGGATGGCACATTACAGCATTATGGTGAATTAGCTTTGGGACTGTGGATGGACCTACGGTGAGCATTTACAAACAATCACCAACATGGGCCCAAAAACTAAGGTGAACTCACAAGCTGCATGGTGAGAGAATTGATACGGTTGATGTCTTCTATGCAGTACTGCCAGGAGATTAAGCTCTTGATGTTGATGTATAGTTGACTGGAAACATCCATGAGGGCCTCATAATATTTCTCATTTCTGGAAGAAGGTGAAAGAATGCTATCGCCACCTACTGGTAACAATGTAACATTGCATTATATTGAAGCAGTCATGGACTCATTGTTTGCGGACTCGCTCTCGGAGCGCTCACGTCTTTGCCAGTTCGATGCTGAGGTTGTTGGGCGGTGGGATCAGCAGGCACACTGAGGGGATGAGCATATCGAGGCCTCCTGGGCCTATCACCAGCCACTTGCTGCGCTGCGAGTTGTCCTTCAGGATTCCCTCATTGCCCTGGAGAATTGCCTTCTGCAGGAAAACAGGAGCAAAAGCACGGTAAATGCGCCTTTCTTACCCACGTCCTTACAATGCCTCCCCTCCGACTCCCCTTGCCCTTGGTTCTGTGAACAATCAGCCAAATGAATATCATTTCTCTGAGGAAAGAGCTTCCAACCACAGTGACCCCCTCCGTACTCATCAAAACCCCACTGGACACCTGCGTGAGCTTGTATTTCTTCAATATACAGGATATGGTCCGGAGAACTCCAGTACACAAAGCATGAAGTCAATACTTATTTATATCAGTAGCTGAGAACTTGTAATATGTGCTTTTGTTGATCAGTGAATTGATAAGTTTTTTGTGCCTCAATAGGTGAATCTCAGTCATTGGCCCTTTGTTTATATCACACTGTTTCTTCAGTGCTCTCTGTATTATACAGTAGTCCACCCATAACCGTGGGTGATAAGTCCCAAGACCTACCACAGGTAGCCAAAACCGCGGATAACAGCCACCCACGGACCCCATATATACCATGATTTCTGTGTACTTACACATGGTAATTGATCATTTGTGCACAGTAAGATATTACCGACATTAAATACAGTATTAAGTACATTGTACATTGATATTCCATACTGGAATCTCTTGAATGAAAGGGATTCTGAAGTTTTTGCCTAAATCTCCAGAGATGATATAACAATGAAAAAATATCATGTATCAAAAGGATGGCGGGTCAAAGACAGTCATGCTTTTTATACCCCTCAAAGGATGAAGGAACGATGAAAAAAAACACGGGTTGCACGTTTCACAATTTCACAACAGAACTGTGGTAAACCACAGGTAACTGAAACCATGGTTACAGAAACCGTGGATACAGGGGGACTACTGTACTCTGGCTATGGTTGCTTTTATACAAGTTGGCCTGTAGGAGCGACTTTCAAGGCTGCCCCACGCCGGCCTTCACCACAGGCCCTTCCTTGCAAGCTTAGACGGGCATGTTGGCAAGGTGCTCCCCTCTGACCTGGTCCTGCTTGAAGTCGCACAGGGCCTGTACTATGACAGGGCTGCTGCTCCTGAACTCTGGGTTACGTGGCTTCAGCCTGATGATGCCCTTGGACTTGTTGACCAGAAGCTGCACCTGCCTCTTGTTCTCCAGCAGCCTCTCCTTTTCTTTCTACGGGGGTAGAAATATGGAATATGACTCCTGATTGCCCCAAAGGGAATAACCACAATAGAGACACTGTATTGCTCAAAGGTCTTCTCATCTAGTCATTTTAATGAACTGGATATGCAGTAAGTCACTGTAACAGCCTCCATAATTTTTACTAAACCCTTACTGGTCAGTGCCATATTACAAATGATTCATTAAGTTCATTAAGTGGGTAATACAGAAATAATGCAACATTTTCATCTAACAATGACTGCGGTTATTAAAATGCATGGTAATTTATTTCGCAATACCTCCAGGTTTTTGAGAAGGGCCATCAGATTCTCCAGCGGCGTGGACTTGTCGCAAGCAAATCTCATTCGCATGTTGTCATGGTCTTTCTTAAGCTTCGTGTTAATCTCATTGGCCTCCTTGAAGAACTTTACACAAACAGCAGAACGAAAGAGCATTTCTAGCTTCTTCAAGGAGAATTTGGTCTGTGACTTGTGTGAGAAGAATGGTGATATTAAATGAAGGACTAGGCAGTCTCACCTGACTGTAGGCCATGTTCTCTTTCAGGTGAACAGAAATACACTTTGTGATCTGCAGCAGCCAACTCCACTGAGTCTGCAAAGTGTCCATGTAGGCCTGAAAGTATCAGCCTAGTGTTAAAATGCAGTTACTAACAGACGTCAGCAGTTTGGCACAT
The DNA here is from genome assembly GCA_026777985.1 of Mormyrops attenuatus. Taxonomy (NCBI): domain Eukaryota; kingdom Metazoa; phylum Chordata; class Actinopteri; order Osteoglossiformes; family Mormyridae; genus Mormyrops; species Mormyrops attenuatus. The sequence goes on along the minus strand of JAODKC010000082.1, from coordinate 4,606,130 downwards.
AGTCATCAGTACTTTCTAACAACTGAACGGAGTCGGTCCACTTGTTTTTCCTCAATCCATCTTAATTTAGTACACAAAACAAACTTGTGTGTAGCGTAGTTTCTTTCAGAGACAGGCATCTCACACAAGAGTGCTTCACGTGACCCAGTCCAGGCCCTGGAAATAATCACTTACATCAATCTTGTCAAAGGCGGGATGGTTGTTCTTCTGTAAATTGTCCACTTTGTGTTTCAGTTTGTTCAAATCTTTTTCTTTTTCCTCCAGGTCTTTCATAAGTTCCTGGAAAAAGAAAGCAGAAGCAGGCTGGTGACTAAAGGGGTTTTCTTTAGTTCACTTTGAAGGTTTGAAGGAGCTCTGCGGAGTCGGGGGCTGGCTGAGAGCTCTTACGGAGTAGCTCTCCTGTTTCTGCGGGATGTAGGCGTCGATGTTTTTGTCTCCCCAGTCGAACACCAGCTCCTTCTCCTCCCGTTCGTTCACCCAAATAATCTCCCTGGAGATCTCCTCAATGATGTTCTGCAGGTCTCGCAAATGATGGAGTCTGCTGTAGGACATTTTCTAACAAAAAAAAATAAATATATTATTATTATTGTTATAGATAAACTTTAAAAAGCGTACAAACTTTTAGTGTTCGACTGGAGGGCAGACTCACCTGTAAACTGTCCCACTCATGATCCAGGGCATTCAACATGACTTTGTCCCCATTTTGTATCTAAAATAAACGCAGCAAAGAAAAAACCTGACACGGGATTTCTGGAAATTTCCATTTTTTTTATGTCTTGGACTGTGGGGCCTGCAGAAAATTTTGACAGAGGTGACTATCAGGGGCCAGTTATTTTTAAGGGGGTGGCACAGAAGAAAAAGGGAGTGATCAACTAAGTTGGAGATCCGTAACGACACGAGAGAGAAGAATGTTTTCGGAAAGCATGTGATGCTGGAGGGGAAGTGAGCGATGGAGTAGGAGCAGCCAGAGGTGGCGAGCTCGGTCACCGCGCCCGCGGACGTACCAGCTCATCCCTGGCCCTGTTGACTTCCATGCTGCTACTGATGGAACTCTGGAACTTGTTGTGGTTCATGATGTGCTGCTCGATGGCCGTTGGGTCATCCCCCCAGGGGGCGGTCTCAATCATGCGCTGGGAAGGACGTGGGCATACCGTCAAGATCTCACGGCCATCCGTATGCAACATTTCGCTTTGCTGGCTGGTGGTAACCAGCAAGCAACCAAATCATAAAGCAAAAGATCACCCCTGGTTCAAAGTACAGACACTTCCCGGGTTACGCCCATGTTACAATATTTCAACTTTACAGTGGGTATTCCAATTCCATTCTCTTTTTCACTTTCAGTACATTATTCAATAAATTACAGGACATATTCAACACTTGATTATTAAATAGGCTTTGTGTTAATGATTTTGCCCAACTGTAGGCTAATGTAAGTGTTTTAAGCATATTTAAGGTAGGCTAGGCCGGGCTATGATGTTTGTTAGGTAAGGTGTTCTGTATTAAAATGCATTTTTCCATTACAATATGTTTGCCTTACGGTAGGTTTATCGGAGAGTAACTCCATCGTAACGGGGGGAGCATCTGTGTAGCTAAAATACTCCTTAGCTAAAGGAAATACCTGCCTCTAGGTGGTGCTAGGCATTTCTTCCCTCCTTGCACTAAAGCCCACAGCTAAAGTTTTGCGACTTTTCTTCATCGCTCCTCCCCCAAAACAAATGAGGTGTGTAGAGTTAAGCGTTAAATCACACTGAACACAATATTAAACACCCACTGCCTCTGGAGGCGAAAACCACTCAGGGTTAAATACAGCTCTGACAGCAGAAAAAAATATCAACAAGTGCCCTGCAGGGGGCACCGGCTAGTCATTCTCGCTCCATGGGTTTGTGAGGGGAAGGTGGGAAAGGAGATAGTAAGTATGAAAGGTAAACAGTGAATCACGAAGGAGGGAAGAAGCCAAAACAAGAGAGAGGGGGAGGAACTGGAACATGAGTCATCGAGTATTGGGCGTGCCTCAGAGCGTGGTGAAGATAGGCCGATAAAGACTGAAACAGCGATGAGAAAAATACGACTGGACTTTCTCTAAAAGGTAACCATACTACCACGCCCCTACATTGTTAGCAATACTGCACTCCCCCTCCCTATATCCAGGGAATCGGATTTCAGCGAATACGTGGCCGCGCCTTGCGATCTGACGTGCTTCAAAGCCTAGTATTACACCCTGCTTGGTGTCGGCCTGGGGAGGTAAAGTCATTAAACCACAAAGCCGGGGCATTAGTTTGATGCAGGTGTGTAGGCAGCAACATGTCATTGGCTAGGGAGAAAAGCAGAATTTCAGTAATTTTAGCGTATTATGGGTGTGGCACGTCACCCGATCCCCTCCCCTCCACACATGCAAACACATCCGGTAGCTCAACATGCACAGCGTTGCTCTAACAACGCAGTGAGCACACAAAAAGTGTAACCCTTCCCTGTACTGTCAGTCGCTTTGGATAAAAATAAAACATAACCACAGTCACTTTCCCTACCTCTTCTATATCTCTATCTTAATTTTTGATATGTTACCTTCTTGTTTGTTTATTTATTTAACTTACTCTTCTTTTTTTTCCCTTTTTCCCTTAATGTGCACGTATACATGAAAGTAATACTAGGGAATCACGCACATTGTTGCATTTCATAGTTTCATTGTAATTGTTACAATGACAATAAAGACATTCTATTGTAAAAGTGTCACATTAATTAAATGTAACTGGATGTCAGGGGACTGAAGCAGGTGGCTAAGCCTCCTTCCTGGAAGGACATGACGTAGACCCAAGGAAAATGCCAGATGCCCAGGCTTTTTCAGGCACCTTCTTCTGCGTGATCCAGCCCATGGCGTCCTGGAAGCTCCTCCCCGCGTCCTCATAGGAAACGCTGGTGCGATTGCGGTACAGGGTGGCCTGGTTGGCGATGGGCATTTGGTGCATCCTGGCGACCTGCTCCCTGCCCTGCTCCACACTGGCCAACAGAGGGAGACAGGTTTCACCTTGGGTGACACCCCTACACCCCCCCCCCCCCCCAGCTGGATCCTGACAGCCTTGAACAAGCATATTTCACTTCAGCTGCCGAATGTGGAAAAAAAAAAAAGGAGCTGAGCACTGAGACAGGAGGTCTGTTTCTCGAAAATAACAGGGCTGCTAATTGTGCGTTGGTAGTGAGGTCACACAGATCTCACAATCTGGGGTCACATTCCTCTGCTATCTGTAAGGACACTGCAGGATTCATCAGAAGGCACACGCGCACACACATACACACACACACACACACACACACAGTCATACACAGCTCAACATCCAGTAGACAAAACACATTCAATCCTGTACACGCCCATTCTTAAACATTCGGGAATGTTTGGGAAGACAAGCATTTCTAAACAATTTGTCCTATGGAAACACACACACACAGGCACACACACACACTGACCTCCTCTGGATGGAATCGCTGGGCTGACCAAGTTGCCGCAGCTCATGGCTGTAAAATCCCATATGGTCTGGGTATTCTGCAGGCCGGGTCACATACTTGATTGATGACTGATGGTCAGCACCCTTTAAAACACATGGGATTTTATTATTAATAATAATAATAATAATAATAATATTACTACTAGTTGCTATCAAGTCGGCGGTAGCTCCTGGCAGCCATAAAGAGAGATCTTCACACACCTACTTCAGTGACTGTCTGTCATGCAAACCCTTCCTCCGCTCTGGCACTCACACACGACAGTCCAATAAAAACACATGTAGACATTCCTAAACTACTTAGAAAAGCACCAAGGACAATTACAATGAGAAAGAGAAAAAACACCAAATCAGACAGGTTCATTTTGTCCTCTGTGATACTGCTGTGGAAAACTATTCAGAGACCGCAACACAATTTTTTGTTTCACTCATTTTTCAATTTATGGGTGTGTGTCTGTGAGTAATATATACATTTTGCAAACTGCAACCTGGTTCTTCCCTGTTTCTCATTAATGAAGAGCTTCTTCCTTGCTTTATGGGACTTCAGTCCAGCTTCTAGGAGCCTGATACAAACTGTCCTAGCAGTGCACTTCACACCTGCACTTAATGTCTCCCATTCCTTTTGAAGGTCACTCGATGTCATCCTCCGATTCATGAGAAACTGTCGGATAAGTTAACGGTCATCTCTGTATCAGAAAGTCACTCCTGCCCTTTACCTGTTTGGCTTCCGGTCATTCCCAGTGTCTCCTGCTTCACCTTATTCTGGTTCACTGCTGCGTTAGAAATTTTGAATCTGGAAGCAACCTGCTGCTCAGGGTAGCCTTCTGCCAGCAGAACCATGATTAACCCAGGATTTAAAAATGCAGATTTGTTTAAAAATGTAGTCTTCTCTTAATGTTTGCGGATGTATAAAACTATAACACACATTACATGCACAACATACACAAACAAACACAAATTTCAACTGCTAACATTTGTTTTAAACCAAGATCTCAGCTAAAGTGAAATCTTTCACTTAAAAGAATTTGTTTTGTCTAACCTAGAGGTACGAGTTTGTGAGCAGTCGGGTGTGTTCCCGATGTGCCGCAAAACCCGACGTAGGTTAAACAAGATGGATTAGGCCGACATTTTGTGCACAGGGGAGCGTTCTCACTATTCAAAAGCTTTAACGTGACCAAATGATACATGTTCGGTATTTTAACTATTTTTCTCCAAGTTAAGTACAAAGCAGCGTTTGCGCTGAACAACGATCACTTTTCGCTCCTCCAACACGCGGCATAACGTAATAAAACAGATCTCACATGACACCACATCATAAAGGGAGTACTGTCACGCGCATGGTTATATCTGCATAACTATCACCCTCTTCATACACTAACAAGGCGCCACTCCCAACAACTAGATAAGACCATTTACTAAACAAATGAATCAACTAGCAGACTGTACCCCACACATGTGTGAAAATGCATAATTTGCAAACACGAATGATTAAAATGTGACACGACAGAACCAATGACAGAAAGGAGTAGCTTGATGACTATATAATTTGGTCCCGTCTTTGAATTATAAGTGTTATTGTAGGTGTGGAAAGGCGTATATGAGAGGCGGGGGTCAACTGGCCATGATGCAAGAGAGAAAGGCTGCATTCTTTCCACTGGCAATTTGGCGGTATTGTCTAAGTCAGTGATTAACCATGTTGTCACCTGTCTGTTTACTGTCAGCACCATAATATGTAGCCAACTGGTTCCAAACATTTTTCTCACGTAAACCCTGCAGCTCCGGGTGAGAATTTCAAGCGTGATTCATGTAGTTCGGTGCATTTGCTTCTGCTAAAACTGTCTTGTTATACGTATATACCAGTTTGACTTAATTCTTTGATGCATCTTAGTGTGTGCATTTTTTTTTTAATTACCTTAAATTTTTTGGGAAGACTGTAGCAGGAGTAGGAAAACGGGGTTCGTGATTCAAAGACGGAAGACCAGCATCTGTTAAACCTGAGCCATAAACCACTGAAGAGCATGATTAAAGGTCACTTACGGTTACGGACTGGAAGGCATATTCAGCTTTCTTCATTTGATCCTGATACTGGCCCTTCATGCTCCTACCCCTTTGAAGAACCACCTGCGCACTGGAGGAGCAGAACGTCGCTTTAAGGTGTGTACGGTTCCAGAAGCAGAATCTCATTCATACTTCGCAAAAGTACATCTAATACAACCGCGGGCCATTTTCCTCGCTTATTTTTCAATTAGAAGTCTTTTCTTTTCTGAATCCTAAGTGCGTATTTTGTCTTGGAGGTTTAAACGCTGCGTAACGTTACTCTCATGCCTTATTCATTACGGCAACCGAAAGCGATGCAGCGTTGTAGCGTTCGACCGTGAACGAAATGTCTCAAATTTAACCAATAACATTTATTTTTAACTATGTTAGGCTACATATTTACCAAAACATGTAAATATGTTCTTTTATTGCATCAAAAAAAGTTTTCGATGCAATATAGGTCAATTATTATTAACCTAATGACTCATATTTAGTAAGTTAGAATGACATACTCTGTGTGCGCTCCACCGCCGATGGTCGCGGAGTATCCGTCCACGTATTGCGGCAGGTATCCATTACCGCCGTGCACCTCTACCCTGGAATAGGTTGGGCTGGCGTACATAGTTCTTGCAGGAAAGTTTGCGAGTCTCTCGTGGGAGCCGTGGTGACTCATTTCTTAATGTAATGTGAAGCCGTTGTAATGATCCGGCGCTGGGGAGAGAAAGAGGTGAGACGTTGCACCGTCTCCGTCCGTCCCTAAGCGCACTATTCTCCGAACACGGAAGACCTGGACTTTTCCACCCTATAAGCCACACCTTCCTGGCTGCCATTCAGATATCTTTTCTTTCATGCACAGCTTTTTTTCTTCCCCTCTTAACAGAAACAGAAACGTGAAGTTTTCTGTCCTTGCAGGCGTTTGTGTGAATATCCCACATAAACGTTTCCACAGCTTCCACTCACGCAGAACCCTGGGCTTGTGTAATTTGACTGCTAAAACTGCGACTGAGATTAATCTCCGCAGAAAACACGATTTTTATGGTGAAGAATATATTTTAAAATGCATTTTCACTGTTATTTTTTACCAACCGCGTTCCTTGCGGGGCCAGATTCTGCACCGTCTATGTGGAGTTAATGCTGGTTAACCTTCGTGGGAACGTGTGCATATATTAGAATATGATCTAGTTCCTCTCACATCCACCCAGTCTCAAATTACAAACTTAATTTCACATCATCATTTTATTTCTTTTTTATTTTCAGCACACACGCATTGATCATTATACTCAAACTAAATAACCCGATTGAGGCGGCAGGCACACCTACCGCTTAAGGCAGAATAGCATGATACAGGAATGCAGAAGGCAGACTACTTTATGAAACACTCCTGCTTCGGCTCAGGGGTGTCAGACACTCCCCTCCGGACCGTTCACTCCCACTTGAGAACCTTCATAACCCCAACCCCCCCGAGAATTTAGATATATGTAACAAGATATAAGATATAACAATTAACGCTACTGTATTGTTCAGCAGGGGACACCGAAGTGCGGCCATTGGATTCTACGCCCATATTGCACAATACAGAGTGCTTCACTTTCCTAAATAACTGTCAGTCCATCTGGGAAGCTCCTCCAGGCACGCCCCACTGGGCAGACTCCCCCCCCCGGGGGAAATCGCCATCTTTATTTTGCAAGTTAATTAATTAATTGGATTATTGCCAAACGTATGAAAAACAGCCCCAATATTTCTCGGTATAAAACAGCATGCCCTCCAGTCAGTTTTTACTAGTCAGATCAAACCAGTTTGTAATTGCTTAACTAGTTTCTTAAACCTTATCTTAATAAACATCCTATTTGTTATTCCAGATTTTATATACAGTGTTAGTGCGCGTGCGTGTGTGTCTGAGCTGGTATACCTTACCTTATGGGGACGTAATGTCCCTACAACGTGATGAATACCCGTTTTTTCCCCATAAGGGAAAACTCAATTTAATAAAAATCTGTGACTGCAATGAAAAAACTAAAAATGCAAAAACTCTAGTATTTTGCTTGGTTACTTATGGTTATGGTTGGGGCTGGGTAGGGGTTAAGGTTGTCATAGTTAGCGTTAGAATTTTTCCCATAGAAATGAATGAGTGGTCCCCATACAGATATGTTTACCCAACTATGTGTGTGTGTGTGTGTGTGTTTGTATAAGTTTACTGGGCTTATTCTACCTGTGTTACGCTTGCTTAACTCTACTTCAGTATACTTTAGTTGTTTAACAAAGCCATAATTCTGCATTGTCTATGTATGTCCTTCCGCTTTCTGCCCCAGGTCCATCTAGCACTGATCTGACGGTACATCAGATGGACCCAGATAGCCTGGCTGCTACAGCACCTTGGGTGGGCAGCCCTGGTCCTGCAGTGCCGGTATCAAGCTGGTTTTCTGTCCTACCTGATGAGTTCCTGTCTGCCTGAGATTATGTGTCTCCATCAGCTCACTTACTGGATGAAGAGGGACACCCAAAAATTTTGGTTGGGTAGCAACACTTCTAATCTTGTAATTTTTCATTCTTGGGGAAAAAAACATGTTGCTATAGTTTTACATTATTTATACTTTTCGTAGTATAGATTTTTACTCGGCCAATCTGACCAATCAGAATTTATATAAAAGAAGCGGTCAGGATGAGAAACATCTGGAAGGTAACGCCCATAGGCGTGGGAAGATATTTTGAGTTCAGGGTGCTGAATGTCGGAACGACCAATAGACTTTACCGCTGTTCTTTTGTATCATCAGTAGCTACCAACAGCTAACAACTGCGGTCTGTTTGCGGAAATAATTATAGCTTGGCCTCTAAGCCGTTGTGAGAAAATTAACGTAACGCTGGTGTATTTTTCTTTGACATAACAGGTAAAAGTGGGTGCCCTTAGCATCTCTCCCTCCTGCAGTACTGGTAACGCTGCCCCAGCTGCCACCCCAGCCCCCAGCTGCCACCCCAGCCCCCACCTTCAGCACCACCGGACTCAATCGTGCTCCAGAAGCCTGATCACAAGACCATGACCTCTCACCCTCATGTCCTGTCACCCATTATCGAGCCACTTGTATGTCACTCAGTTATTTAACCTTGCAATCAACTTTTCTACTTTTCATAAACGTTAGTCAGTACTGTTGGAATTCTAGTACTACTGATCTCATTGAAAAAATCTGGGAATAATTTTCATTTTTCCCCAATGCTGGGCTTTTTCTGTAATAGTGCTTTGTGACAAACTTGCTTGCAAACTTGATATTTTATATTTCATTTAAATGTTGAGTGCTGAAGTCAACAGTCAAACACCCTTGAATCACATGTCCAGGCTTGGTTGCACTTTCCAGTAAATGTGCCGCCCGTGATAATGATCCTTGGTCACGGTCTGCATGTTGAAAAGCACCTGCATTTCAGCCCCACGCAGGGGGGGGGCACACCCTACTTAGGAGCCAACGCCCGGCTCTGGAATCTCAGCCCTGTCACACAGCCCCTGTTACGGTTGTCCGCTCACCTCAGAAATGTACCGGCCAATTGCCGCAGATAGACAATCTCTAAGTATTCTTATATGTCTGCCGGGTGGCGGATAAATCTTCAAAGTGGATATTATAGGCGTATAAAAAAGTAATACAGAATTTGCTTTGAAGAAGGGTGTTTGGTGGGAAAAAAATAGTAACGGAACACTTTTCTAAGCAGACGTAGACTGACATTAATCTGAGTTAACATTTTGCTAATGGTGCATGTCAGGCTAACCACTTTTCCATATAAATCATGACTTGAAAGCACCACGGTTGAAAACATAAATTTTGTGATTTTTTAGAGTAGGAGGTTTTAGGTTTGCTGTAGTTCATTAGGTTGGCATTTCTCACCTGACAGTGAGCAGACTGGCACCATCCATTTCCCACCCTCCCTGGCAAAAATAACAAAAAGCGGGTGTGTCACGTCGCTGTCGCTCTGTCCCAGCAGGAGCTGGCACCAGAATGTGATTGAAGGTCTGCAGCTGACTAATCACATATCTGCCCAGGCTGACGCCAACTGCATGCATTCAGGATTACAGGTCCGTCCTGCACCAACATGCCAGATGTGATGTATGGAAGTATTTGGTAGAAAATACCAGTGCATGTGCCGTACCATCTGCTGGATGAGATTACATCACCCCAGCACGCTCAGACAGTGTGCCGCAGGTCTTCTCATTTCTTATTTATAATGGAAAGATGGCGATTCTGCTTGATGGAGCAGCACACTATTTAGCGTGTAGCTTTGGGTTTACCCAGGCTGATTCCCAGAGGCCTCCGCTAACAACTAGCCTTGTTTAACACCGTTTGGGGGGGGGGGGGGGGGGGGGGGGGGGGGGGGGGGCGCGGGGGGGGCGGGGGGGGGCGGGGGGG
>JAODKC010000082.1:4584201-4596114 GCA_026777985.1 Mormyrops attenuatus | reverse complement strand
GCACACACACACACACACATTGGGATGGGTCTCCACACCCATCCCACACTTCACACCAATTACTTGTATCATGGACACCCCCTTCTGACTCACTGTGACCTGGGACTGGATGAACAAGTGGAATGGATGGATGGAACGATCCACAAATCCAAGCGACACAGACGTAGCAGACTGACTTGTGGCTCAAAACAAGGTGATTCATTCTATAGGTTTGTAATGGGTGCCTATGGCTCTTATTAACATAAAATAATTATCCTTTTACAAACAATCGGCAAGATTTTTTCTTTGAATTTCTGGATATGTCCTATGGGTGGGGTAGGACAAGCTTGGGAGAAAGCGAACAATGTGTTCTCTTGTCAGTTCTGACTTGCGTGAGGCTTTGAGGAGAAAATTAGGCTGGATAATTGTTAGCAACTTACTGTGATCGGGGAGGTCCGCAGCTTCCAGGAAGCTACATTGTAACGACAATAAATGAGCTGCGTGAATGCAAGGGGGCCGGGACTGGGCTGTAACGTGAACAGTTCAACAGTTCCCAAGGTGGAATAAGGGATCGTCTATCGTCTTATCTTGCCTGAATATTAAGTTCCTCTTCAAAGCTGGGAAAAATACAACATTAGCTGGTGAATATTTGACAGGATCTTCTTGTGTAAACAGAGCAGGGAACAAAATAATATAGACGGCAGAAGTTTAACAGGCAAGTGCTGAAACATCAACTAGACCAACTATGAATAGCCCACATACTGCCCCTCACCTTCCAACCCCCTATTTCTCCTACTTGAACACTTTCTGGCGTCTTATAGGGGATCACCTTCATGACGACTGGTATGATCCTATCAGGGACTCCGGGGAAATTTACCAAAGTATACAGAAGCATTTGCCTGCACAAAACACTGTTGAAACATTTGGAATACACGAGGCCTGCCATTATTGGCGATATTTTATATATTATTATTTTGTTTAGCCTATGTTGTAATCCAAATTTCTTTCTAGACAACTTTTTCTCACTCAGCAAATGCAGCCTATTGTCCATACTTATTGCTGAATTATTATTAGATAATTCATAACTGAATTAATGCGTGAAACCTTTATTCTTTTTGTACAATACAAACATTTCTTAAAATTAATTGTATTTTGTGATACCGCTAAACAGCTGAACAATACACAGAGAACAATATGTCTAATAATGCTAAGTGTGCATCAGAATTAAACAAGGAGGATGTCGTAAAAAGGTCTTTGATGGCAGCGTGTCTCACAGTGCAAAAGAAGCCAAACGACTAAACTGTCTCCTCTCTGGGACTTGAGCGATAAATCAGTCACAAGAAGGCACTTGTCAGTGTGTAGCTGAACCTGGGTGGGGATTCAGCACACCTCAGGCTGTTGGCCTGGTGATGTAAAGAGCTCTATCAACAGCTCTGCGCAGTTCCCAGGAGGTGAAACGGACTGCGTAAATGTAGGTCAGGATCTTTAATTGTGAATGTGCAAGTCATATATTATTTACCAAATGTGTGTGTGTGTGTGTGTGTGTGTGTCTCTCTCTCTCTCTCTCTCTCTCTCTATGGCTGTTCTTTCACTGGGGAAGTAACATTCACCTTGTTTTCTATTGCTTTAAAACAACAACAGGGCTTCATCACACAGCGTAGCCAGGAATTGCTCCACAACTTGCCAAGACATTTAATAGCCTAAGGACGAAACGGTTTTTTTAAAAGCCAAATTTTTATACTAAGTATACATATATGGACCTCTGAGGCTGTATAGGGGTTTGATACGTATTGCTATTACCACAGGCCTCCAGGGCTGGGGCTTTGAGTCCCACCCTCCTTTTCCGTATGTGGAATTTTAATATTATGCCTGTGGTCCGGCCACCCCCAACAAACACACTCTTAGCCGACGTGGCGGCCGCAATGATGGCAATCGAGTGGCCAGCAGAGTACAAATCCAGGCCAAGGTTTTGTTTCAACCAACCAGTTGAGTATAAAGAGTCACAGTCGCAGAGACTCAGCTGGTTGGTTGAAACAAAATCTTGGCCTGGATTTGTACTCTCTGGATCTGAAATCTCCACCTCTGGTGGTCAGTAGTACCGAAAGGAGGTTCTGTGAAAGTGTATAGGGCACGTTTGATCACCAGTGGTTCATACAGTAGGGCAAGTTTCACTTACTATTAAACCATAACGTCAATAAATTAAACGTAAACTGAGCGTATAGAGTTACGCCATGTGGATCAAAATTAAAAAGCGGTTTTTTAAATTTTGGTTCATGATTCATGATTCATGATTTCATAACCATAGAAATAAATAAGTGGTATGGAAATCGACACAAAAGTGACTTCATAAGAGTTAGATTTTTTAAAGCGCTTTACAGCGTACAAAGATCAAGTAAACCAGACGGTATTTCTGGCTTGTCATTAGTTTGGACAGTAGAGGGCAGCATTACTTCAAAATTCATGATTACCCAACTGCCCAGGCTCCTCCTCCTCAAAAAAAAAGACACATAAGTTAATTAAAATTAAAAAGAATAGCCTCTATAACACAAATTCAAAAAGCAAATACAGCCTATTCCGGCAACAGACATTCAATCAAACCCCAAAACTTCTCAGTGAAATGTGCGATCTACTGCAAATCATTCTCGTGAAATGTTTCAAACCCCCAGACACCAGGACAAATGCGGCGGAAACGTTTTGTTAAGGAATTTCTACCGCAAAAAGAAAATGACTTTTGTGCCGAAATGTTTGCGGACTGCGCAATGACAATAATAATATTACACTCCAATACCGTCCATGTCGATGTCGTGTGTATCAGCGCCAGCTGAACGAAACAAAGCTGTTTTTTGCAGATAAGTATGGGCAATATTTAGGTGTCCTCAGTTTTCATATGTAGTGTAGGCTGTATGAGTGGGCGGGGACACCTTTACAGGTTTAAGATATTGCGCTGGCAACCCATCAAAAGACAGATTTCTGCGTTCGTTTTAAAATGTTTGCTGTATACATTATGCGTACGTTTTATTAAACCACTACCGTACACGACGTAAGAACGAAGGCTACGTTTATACAGGTGTGTTACCTGTAGCTTCCTTCGGTAAAGGGGCTGGGTTAAGACGGACGGCTTTGGACTCTTTCCGGAACAGCACGCCGACCGGTTTATCAATCATATTGATCTTTATTTATTTTTTTTGTTTTGTTTTACGAAACCGAAAATATCAGAAGATAAAGGAAGGTTGAGTGACTTGGCTGTGGGCACGGCTCATTGGGAATTCCTGATTCATGTTGTCTATGTGGGCGCCAACGTGACTTTCCTTATTGTCTAGGCTAGGTTAAAAAAAAAAAACAAAAAAAAAAAAACAATGCGATAGAGACGTTTGCTATAGCTGCCCACCCCTTCCGATCGCGCTCAGTGCGTCCTTTTTATTGGAGTTTAATAGATCGACGGCCCAGGGTCGGCTTTTGATACAGCGCCGATGCGCTGCCGGAGACGGCGTGCGGGACTCCGGCGGCCGGCCTGCGCTCCTGACGGCTTGCAGTGAACGGCGGCGATGGCCGTGGAGCGGCTGGAGATGGGGGACCGGCAACCGGAAAACGGCTTCGTGTCGTGCGAAGCCGCATCCCCGGGGTTTCTGTCCAGCGTCGACAACAAAGTGCTGCCTAATCTCGGCGGATTTGGGAAATACCAGAAACAGCTGGTTGCCCTGACGTGGATCCCGGCTCTCTTCATCGGATTCAGCCAATTCTCCGATTATTTTCTTTTAGCCCAGCCGACTATCATATGCGTGGAGCCGGGTACCAACGCCAGCAATTTAACTGGGGGTCCTGCGCTATTTGACTCGAACAGCAGCCTGCATTCACCGGATAGTTTTGCCAATGGTACCCTCCAGGATAACAGCAGTAATCCATGTCTGTGCAAGGACCATAAATATCAGCTGGAAACGGGACTCGACCAAAATGTGGTCACTAAGGTAGGACCGGCTTTGCTATGTGCGCAGTGACGATCGTGTCCAGCACGAGTTTTTAAACAAACACAATGTAGCGCTATGCATCTGATATATGTAACATGTAATATTATGCCGCTTTGCGTTAGCGCATTTTCAACAGGGGGGTGGGGGTGTCGCCGCAACACTGGCAAGAGCATAATCAGCTCGGTATAATGTCATGGGTAGCGTTTCTCCATTTTTCAAGTATCGTTTTGTACGCCGTACAGAATGTTTCGCAGTGTTGTATGCATGTCACCCATCTCAAGCATAAAAGGGGACATAATGTAGGCCATTGTATCGTTTTAATCGCAGTATGTATTAATATGTGTAATTTTGGTCTGCACGTACATTCAGATCTCGCCGCCTTTCACAGAAAAAAATGTAAGCAAAATGTAAAAATGTAACAGGCCGAACCGCACCAATGACAGATAGATGACAGGGTAGGTCATACAGGCGCAGTATTAGCGGCGCCTATTCTCAGTCAGCGCTTTAAGATTCCCGCACGGCTGGTGCCGAGGCTATAATTCCTTGTGGGGGTTTGAATGCTCAGCGATGTTTACCGTGGCAATCGGGGCGTATTGTAACGCTGATTGTCAGTGTATGGCGTTTAGGGCTACGGCAGGCTGGGTAAGGTAGGCTATTTGCTGACCGAATGAGTCAAACTCATTGACAGTCTGTGCGCAAGAAGGCTGTCCTGGTGCGGCGATCGAAAGAACCGCCTGTATCAAAATGAATCCCCTGACCACGTTTTAAACCCCTTTACCCACAGCAGACGTTACACTGCACTATTGCAAGCGATTATGCGTTTTAATAATTTAATAAAACACTACAACACCGGTCTATCATCTGCAGATTAAATTATACGGTCATTCTATTGATTTCTCCCGGTGTGTTCTGAAAATTACGCAGTAATGTTATAATCAGTGTGTTTATGCGATGTGTAGTGTTTTCCCGCTCGTTAGTGGCAATGAAGGTGAAGTGTACAAGATTATAGGGTGCTGGTTCTGTTACAGGCCGAACCGACACCGCAGTACGCTTCCAGGGAAGAGGAATATCTGAGATCAGGTAGCATTTGTGGTCTCTGCAGAAAAGCATTTCTTAAAAAAGGGCGAACAAAAACGTTTCCTCTTGTAAAAACTTCTTTGCATTTTGTGCTTAAAAATAGTGGGGAAAATGGGTTAATCTTTACCATACTTAAAATAGATGGTATCTCATCATGCAGAGTGGAAACCTGGTTTATCCTGCAAGTAAGCTGTAATATGTAACCTTTTCATTTAATTACGGTATTACATCTGCTTAAGTTCACATGGCGTTCAGCTGTATCACTTGTGTTCCCGTCTATGTGACTTGTATATATTGCCTCGGGTTTACCATTGAATATATCTTCACCTTTAAATATTTTACAGACTTAAGCATTTCGGACAAATTTGTGTTGTTTTCCCATCTGAATCTAAGACCTTAATGGGCAGAATCAGATGTCGCGGTCATGTGTCTCATTCAGCCCTGCACCGTTTTATTGTGTGTTATTGTAGTAAGAAGCAGGCCTTGGTCATATGCACAGTAGAAATCTGGATTTACAGGCCTGACTCTTATTGGCAACATGCTTTTCAGTCTTCTTGTTTGGGATTCACCCTGCTAAAAAGAGTCCCATTGTATTTTTTTGCTGAGTAATAAAAACATGTTTGTCTGTGCAACTTCTTTATTATTTAATAAATTTTGTTATTGTCATCACACTGCTTTACAAAAAATTCTTGTCTGGAGCTTCCCTGTCATCCCACGCCGGTCCAAGGATATTTTTAAAAAGCTCGATATGAGTTTTCCCAAAAGAGCAGATGGGACAACTTCTGCTCTGATGAATGTAGTGCATTCTGCCTCGCCCTCAATGGCCGCAGATGTGCGGTTCGGCCCCTGGGACTCCTTACAGTGTCACGCGCTTGTCCTGCACAGCTGAACGTCTGCAGAAGCGTAAAAGCAAGCCATCGGTAGATTCTGGACATCCTGATGCCTCGAACAGTCTGTTCTTTTAAGGCAACTTAAGTTTTTGTTCTAATTTCAAGATTTCATGTACTTGAATCCACAATTAATTCTTACTTTGTCATTGGATAATTTCCTATGACACCCCCAGCAAAGAGTTATTCAGTTATGCACACCATTTAATAGTGTTTGTGTGCTGAATTTGGCAGGTTTTATCTTCCCCACTGATTCAGCTTGAGCCCCCTTATCAGTGCTGTGTAACCCAGTCCAGGGTTGCTGCCGGGCGATCGCAGCTGTGCGGGGGCCCAGTGAGCTTTTAGCTTTGTGAATTTGTGAGGCCCTTTTGTGGTGACTGGGCCTGGCTTTGAATCTGGGAACTGATACCACACTAGTGCTTACACGTGGAAACTGCAGCGGGTGCAGGGTAACACATGACAGCATTGGGCAACACTACTATCTACCACTTGTGACCTCATGGGTACACGGGAGAGAAGAGCTCACCACAAAAACTGAGTGTTTTTGGTCAACCTAGCTACCTGACTGTCAGGTGATGGATTACCGTGCCGGTCTAGCTCTTAGCATTTGCTAACAACCTCTGTTATTATTTTATGGCTCTTTTCCACTGCCATCAAGAGCTGTACCCAACTCATACTGCAAACTGGTGCTTTTCCCATGCGAAGTATGAGAGCCGTAACAGCACTGTAATGATCCTGCTGCTAGCAGGGCCGAAAGTGTGACCAAACCGAACTGGTTGTGTCACCACCATCTGATTGGTCGAAATACATGGAGATATGTGCTCTGCACATGGATTATTTGAAGGAAATGGCGTATATTAGATATTATTCATTATTATTAGTATTCCACGTCGCGATGTACCAGTGCATTCCCGATAACTTGAACATTTCCAACCTCCTGCTTAAGAAGTTCCATAGAGCAGCTGAACAGAATGGATTCGTAATGCAGATTTACGCAAACAAATGCTCATTCCACTACCGTTTGATATTTGCATGGCACTGGGCTTCTCACAGACCTGCTAGCGGAAATTAGCACACAGTAAAAAAAGAAATAATAATAATAATTGCACCTGGTAAATTATGATGTGCACCGTTTGAACAGTAAATGAGAGTCTGTTCAGTTTTACGTCTCCAAACCCGGCGATGCCTTTAACGAGCCGACTCTTCTGTAGTGGAAGCGAGCTGGCACTGCACTGTAACTGGTGTCTCTTCGCAGTACGGTTCCTGTATGCCAGTGGAAAAGCACCCTTAGCACCATGTGCTCAATCGTTTGAGTGCCGTGTTCATGATTGCCAGTCCTCAAAGTGGAGCGGTGTAAATTAATTTTCTGGTCCAGTGGTTCCCAAATCCCTCCTTAAGGACTGTAGGCCAAAAGTTTTGGTTTATCACCAGACAGTCTGATCAAATAATCAACTGGTCTTCAAGCCCCTTATCAGTTAAGTAGTGGGCTCTATGGAATGGATGGAAGGAGATGTTTGGGAGCCATTAATGTGCTTAGTCCTTTTTGCTGATCAGCTGCGCACTGGCTGGACTGTAATGTGTGATCAGCTGCGCACTGGCTGGACTGTAATGTGTGATCAGCTGCGCACTGGCTGGACTGTAATGTGTGATCAGCTCGTAGTGTTAAGGAAACGGACTCTTAACCTGATGGTTATTAGCACAAGTCCCAAGGATGAGTCCTGCTGACGTACCCCTCAACATTGCAGTTAACTGAATTTTAAAGTAGTAACTGAAATGTGCTATAGCATGCTAATTTGGCGTAATCGATTTTACTGCACTAAGAGGGTGATTGTTTTATTGTCTCTCTGTGTGCTTTCTTTGAATATATTATCAGGGGTACTGATGTCCTCATACATCTCTGAGGGCAGTGTTTGCGCTTGATTAAACACTGGAATGCATATAGATCCAAAGTCTCACAGTAGTGGTGCTGTCTTTTTGTAAAGTCTAATATTATATAAGCTTGGACCCCATAAACACGCATGTATCTATTAGGACCCCCCCCCCAAACTTAAACTCATGCATACAGTTTTATGGACACATGCTTGTATGCAGTGGTTCCTTCCTCCCCTGGTTCTGCGTACAGCAGCTGCAGGAGATGGGGGGGGGGGCACTGCGTGTCTTTGGTCACAGAGGGTCTTGTCCGCATGGAGATTGTGGCATTAACGTGCAACTTGGCAGCCCAGAGGCGCTTTGCGTGTCACACTGGGACTGGCATTCTCAGTGGAACACAAAATTTGCACGATTTAAAAACTTTTTTTGTATCCTCGATAACCTCCCCACCCACCGATGCTGGTTGCCATGATGACGGTGACAGGGGTACGCTCCACGGCGGACATCTAGCAGATTTGCAGCCGGTCAGGGAGGGAGGTCAGCGTAAGAGCCCTTTGGTCCCGTTTTAAGGGTTCCTGCTTTGTGTTTCCATGAACTCCTTGTAGATGTGTGTGGGTCTCTGCCGGATGCAGAGTACTGAACCTCGCCCTCGAACCGCCCCAGCTGATACTAGCGGCTCAGAATCTGCTCCGTCTCCACGCTGCCACGACAATGTGGCTCGCTAAACTTGGAAACTTTTACTTAGAGGGTAGGCCGTGATAGCTAAGTTGATTGCCTGTTGCTAGGTGATCCCATTGTCAAGGTTTTGGTATCATTCTTTCCTTCTACCCTACATCTTTTTTGGTGCCTCTCAATAGAAGCCTTGTCAGCAGAGGTGAGGCTCCCTGGTGTGGCGGGGAGCTCCGTGGTACAGCCTTTTGGTACATCAGCATCACCAGATGTATGTACACCATGTGTCTGGTGTTTGGCCCAGATTACCCCTAATGCAATGGGGCGGGCGGCCATGGAGCCTGTAATAACTCTATGAAGCAGTTGTCAGTTGCTTGTTTTTACGTTCGTTCTCCCCTCCAGTGATTTATTTGGTTTACAATTAATTTCACCTTTTGTTCTGGATGTGAATCAGGTCCTAATAGCCAATTTAATTGCATTCAAGTTGGTTTATGAAATGTTCAGGCGGGGTTTTGCCCAGGGGTCCTCAGTGCATTAAAGATAGAGACAGATAGATTATAGAGACAGTCAACAACAAGGTTGTAAGTCCAAAATCTCTAAGTGACAATGCTGTACCTTCAGGTTGGGTTTATTGCTTGAATTCCAATGTACAAATGGGGGGGGGGGAGTATGTTGTCTTTCTATTGTAGGTGCCCACTTTCTGTTAACTGTTTAGTTAAGATAGTTAAAGCGGAAAATTGCGCAACAATGGTACCAATATGCTGGTTATTAATGGTATGTATTTTTTGTAATGTGCTTGGCACTATGCTAAGTCTTTGTTTATAAATGCTGTAGTATTCATGATCATACCAAACATACAGTTGAAACCAGATATTTACATACACTTCAGAAAAAAACTACTTTTTTTCTTTACTGTCAAACATTAAATCAGTGAATTTGATCAATAAATATTAACATTTTTTTGCATTTGTTAAATGTCAGAAAAGAGAGAATTTTATGAATTTTTTTTTTTTATTATTATTACTTTCATCAGTCAGAAATTCACATACACTTCCTTTAGTATTTGGTAGAACTGCCCCGAAACGGTTTCACTTGGGCCAAATGTTTTGGGTATCCTTCCACAAGCTTTCTACAATAGTTTGCTGGAATTTTGGCCCACTCCTCTTGACAGAACTGGTGTAACTGGGTCAGGTTTGTAGGCCTTCTTGCTCACACTCGCCTTTTCAGTGCCGCCCACAAATTTTCCATGGGATTCAGATCAGGGCTTTGTGACGGCCACTCCAATACCTTGACCTTGTTGTCCTTAGACCACTTTGTCACTAATCTGGAGGTATGATGGGGTCATTGTCCATTTGGAAGACCCATTTACGCCCAAGCCTTAACTTCCTGGCTGATGTCTTCAGATGTTGCTTCAGTATATCCACATAATTTTCTTTTCCCATGATGCCTTCTATTTGTGAAGTGCACCAGTCTCTTCTGCAGAGAAGCAGCCCCACAACATTGTACGATCACCCCATACTTCACAGTTGGGATGGTGTTCTGAGGGTTCAAATTTTTGTTTCATCAGACCACAGGACATGCCTCCAGAAATTAAGAGTTTTGTCCCCATGTGCAGTTGCAAACTGTAGTCTGGCTTTTTTATGGTGGTTTTGAAGTAATGGCTTTCTCCTCCCAGAGTAACCTTTCAGCTCATGTCCACAGGACTCGTTTTACTGTGGACAATGACACTGTCTTACCAGTTTCAGCCAGCATCTTCACAAGGTCTTTTGCTCTTGTCCTGGGGTTGATTCGCACATTTCGTACCAAAACACATTCCTCTCTGGGACTCAGAACCCGTCTCCTTCCTGAGCGGTATGACGGTTGTACATTCCCATGTTTTTTATACTTGCATATTATTGTCTGAATGGATGAACGTGGGACCTTCAGTCATTTGGAAATTGCGCCTAAGGATGAGCCACACTTGTGGAGATCCACAGTTCTTTTCCTGATGTTTTGGTTGATTTCTCTTGATTTTCCCATGATATCAAAGAAAGAGGCTCTGTGTTTGAGGTGTGCCTTTATACGCATCCACAAGTGTGCCACCAATTAACTCAAATGGAATCAATTAACCTATCAGAAGCTTCTTAAGCTCAGAATGGAATCATCTGGAGTTTTCTGTTTGTTTAAAGACACAATAAATTTAGTGTATGTATACTTCTGACTTTGATGAAAGTGATAAAAAAAAATCCATGAAAATTCTGTCTCTCTTTATTCTGGCTTTTAACAAATGCAACAAATATGTTAATATTTATTTATCTAAAACAAAGTTTACTCTGATTTAATGTTTAACAGTAAAGAAGAAAAAGATTTCGTGTTTTTTTTTTTTCTGAAGTATATGTAAAGATCTGGTTTCAGCTGTATATGTGTGTTCATTATCACCGTTCATCCAAATCTGCACAGTGCTAACAAGTTGTTCCCCCCTTTTTTTCTAAACTCTTTGCTTGGTCACAGCAGTCTGTGCCATATAAGAATCGGGATTGTGGTTTTATGTACTGAGATTTGTATTTTCTTATAATTGGATGGGTAAACATATTCAACCGAAATGTTTAATCAATTTACAGCTCCTGGGTGTTTACCATTTTGATATCTGTGTGTGTGTGTGTGTGTGTGTGTGTGTGTGTGTTTGTTTTGTAATTATTTCATTGTGGGGAGCAGATTTCCCCAGTGTGATTAAAGCCTGTAATTTTTTACCTTGTGGGGAGATTTTTTGGTCCCTACAAAGATAAACTAAAATTGCTAAAAGTCTTGTATTTTGCTTGGTTACTTATGTTTAAGGTTAGTGCTGGGTAGTGGTTAAGATTGTCATAGATGGGATTAGGGTTATGTTCATAGAATTGAATGGAAAGTCCCCATGAAGATATGAATACGTGGGCTGTGTGTCTGTTTTCCGTGTATTTTGCAGTATTTTCTTTCGACATCACCTGGATTCCATGTGACTCATAACAAAGTTCACTTTAATGCAAACTTTTTTAAAATTCATATAACAGGACAACCGCAGCGTTGGGAAATGGGATTCGGACACAGACTGTAAAGTTAATTTATACCACCACAAAACGTTCAGTTCAGGAACATCTGCTTCTGATATGCTAAATGTTTGAATGCCTCCACGAGACTACAAACATCCTGTTACATCTGCCTGTTTTTTCTCCCTTGTTGATAATTAATTATTAAATTGTTATGTTTAATGCCGGGCGATCTTTGATTGATAAGTTCTGAAGAAACACAATCTACCATTCAGGCATTAGTTTATGAAAGACCCAAAGATGGAATCTTCATTCAGACCTCCTGGCTCTGCCGTGCACTCTGATACTAAGGATCGGCCGCAGACTCTTGGACAGCAGGCTGTGGCTCTATCTCTCCCCCCCCCCCCCCCCCCGGGCGGCGGGGCCCCCCCCCGGGGGGGGGCCGCGCGCGCCCCCGGGGGGGGG